>CAUYQU010025235.1:0-42997 GCA_963574635.1 Cheracebus regulus
CTCGGAGCTAGCTGGGCATGGTGGCTCACACCTGTGATCCCAACACTTTAGGAAGCCAAGGTGTGTAGATCACTTGAGCTCAAGAGCTCAAGACCAGCCTAGGAAACATGAGGAAACCCTGTCTCTACCAAAAATGTAAAAGTTATCTGGGTTTGGTGGTGCATGCCTGTGGTTCCAGCTACTCAGGAGGCTGAGGTGGGAGGCTTCCTTGAGCCTGGGAGGTCAAGGCTGCAGTGAGCTGTGTTTATGCCACTGAACTCTGGCCTGCAAGAGAGAGCAGGACTATGTCTCAAAAGAAAAGAAGAGAGAGAATCCCCAGAACTGCTGAGTGAGTTTTTTGTTGGATTAAACAGCTTTATGTAATTCATAGATTTTAAAAGTTTTTTCATCTCTGTAAATCTAAAGGTTTTACATTTGCATATGCAGATTGTATAGAGGCACAATGTTTCTGTGTCTCTTCTCAAAGTTTCCTTGTTTTGCTGATGAAGTGGGAACAAAATGCAAGCTAGGGCTTGAATCCCACCTTTTACTAGTAGGTGCTTAGCCCCCCATAGCTTTTTGACCTCTTAATACTTTGGTTACCTTATCTATAAAACAGAGATGATTTCTTTACACTTGAGGGTGGTTGTAAGGATTAAATGAAACTGCAAGTGAAATGCCCAGTACAAACCGAAGGGGGAGGTTAGTGATTTTTCCTTCTTATTCTTCCTATTGTAACATGTAAGAGGATATCTGGCACTTGATTTCCCAGTTTTTAGATTTTTGATACTAGCTTGATGTTATTGAAAAGTGAGTCAAATTGCGGGGCAAGGCAGAGGAATTCAATTCTCATTTTAAACAGGAATGTAGTAACAAGAGGAGAGATGAAAGGCAGCAAGGATAAAGACCGCAGGGACAAGATATCCGTGGTTTTGACCAAGTTTTCTCAATCAAAGACTGCAAGCTGCTCCCACGATGCCCTGAGCTGGATCCTATAGAGCTCCATTGAAGGAGATTTCAGTGGAATGGTTTCCTCACAGAAGGAGACCAGGGTGACTTTATTTCTTCACTGAAACACTTTGATTATGAAAAGAAATCAGATGATCAAAAAACATGAGATGATGGGTGAAATATGTTATAGGATTATAATTCAATCGTAATTGAATTTCTCTGGCATTTTTCCCTCATAGGAGGCTCAAAGAAGTTCAAATGTATTATCTGAATTCCTTTTGGCATACATCAGTGGAGAGGGGTGCCTGGTGTTAGACTTTCCATTCTTCACACCCTACCCAGGCCATAAGACAGGAGCAGTGTTCCTGTAGATTTGCTACTGTGGCTTTATAAACATGAGCATGAACATTTTAGGCACAATTTAGAAGTGGACTGCCCCCATCCCTCCTCAGGGAGAGTCCTTAAGTAGAGGCGTCATCTTTCTAGTTTCTTCTCTGAATCCCTATAGAGCAGTTGCTTTAGGTTCACCCAGTTCATGAAACAGAATGCCACAATAAAACTGAAAGACTTCCTATGACTTTTTACAAGTTCTTATTTCCCAGTGATGGCTCAGGAGTTCTTGAAAAAAAGGAACCTTTCTCCTATCTAGTATTCCAATTATGATAGCAATCCTCATCTTGCTACTCACCAATTCAGGTGTTCTCTGATTCTGAACCCAGGGAGTTCTTTTCAAAATACCTGGAACTACTAATAACAAGGTACTAACATAGATAACTTGTCTTCCACTGTTTACCTTGAAAAAGTCAAGACCCAGTGCCATCTAGGCCCCCTGTCCTACTATGGACCACACTGTACAACAGACATCATGTTTCCTGAGGCCAGTCTGAGAAGCATGAGCTAAGGAGTCACAATGTCAACTGTATAAGGATTAGCATATCTGGCAGATGGGAACTGTCTGAACTCATTCAGCTGAGAGGCATCTGCACCCAGTGGATTGGCATTGCTGAACTTTCACATAGCACATTTAGGATTTTAACATGCAGCCCGACATGTGGCAGCCTGAGACTTCTCCCGTGGAGATCCAGTGAACACATGAAACGATTTAAGTCTTTATTAGTTCCAGGATATATTAGGCATTACAAAATAATAATATTTTCCCCAAGTGCCGTATTGATACTCTTGGCACCTATATTTACATTTATGTTCTTTGGGAACCACTACATATAGTCAGATATTCAGGGATTGTTGAACTCTCTCTGTTTTATATATCCTTTAACTGCCTTAGACTGCTGAGCTTAATTATGTGAGTCAATTAGTCTTTTTTGAGAAATCACTTGTAATACACTAATTTTATTCTCTGTTACTTCCTTCTGGTTCCTCGTCTCTTTCCCAATCTCCACCCTCTAACTCATTCTCATTTTTATTTTACTTCTCCTATTTATTACCTTATGTTCCTTCGCTATCCTCCAGGGCCCCATGCCCTCATCTTCCCAGAGAGTGCCGTGAGGCCTAGACCAAGCAGAGCAGCTACATCGCAGGCTGCTCCCAGTCTGTATCGATTACCATTGGCAATAACTGGGGGCGCTTGGAACATCCCTGAGCTATAAGTTGGAAACCAGATCTTCCTAGGGCTTGACTAGGTCTAGGTCAGGTTGCTGAGAATCAAGATAAATGGACATTTGCTTACCTAGCACTCAATGTGCACATGTGAAGATATACCCATGTGTGTCTACATGGTAAATCCCCTACCTTGTGTTCCCACTGCTGGACATACTGAGGCTTCTGCCTTCATTTTCCTTCCTGCAACATGGAAAGGTCCACCCACATTTACATCACTCTCCTCTCCCGCTTCTTTATGGTCTGAATAGACATCTTGCTTAATCAGAAATAGAAATGGGTGAAAGATTGCCACATGAGGCCTTAATGATAGACAGATGGTTAGATGGATGGATGGATAGATAGATAGATAACAGAATAGATAAATGTATATATACTCACATAGGTATGGTATATGTCCCTGTAGAAAAGATGAGTCTGTCTATAGGGCAGTGTGTGTGCGTGTGTGTGTGTGTGTGTATGTGTGTGTGATGTGTAGAGTATAAACCATGTACTCCTGACTTGGAGTGCATGATAAAGCTTCAGGGAGTCCATAAACCCCCAAAATTATATGTAAAATCTATGTTTATATAGATGTGATTTTTTTTTTTTCTGGCAAGATAGTCCATTATTTTACCAAATTTTCAAAAGATGTTGTGAGATTCTAAGTCTCTTCTCTTTGGCTGGCTGTATTTGCCTTCTTGTTCTCGGAATTCTGAACAAAACATCAGGGATCAGAACAGGCAATGATACGAATGCTGAAATGAAATCATCTTTTCAGGCCTGCTAGTGTCGTCTCCTTCTCTGCTGCCCTCCATCACAGTGCTCCATTCACAACTGACCTCTATCCCCAGCTTGTCATATTGCTTTTCCTTGCTGCCCCAGTACAATGAGCAACCATGGGAACAGGGATACCCAGGTTTTCACCATACTGAAGCTTTTACATTCAAAAACAACTCATTATCTTCTCTCATACAGCAAGTCCCCATTTCTAACTTTGATAGCATTCTCCATTCAGGAGGGAGTCTTGGTTGGTTGGTCATTCCTGATTCTCTTTCATCATTTGTATCTGGTCCTAGCAACTCTTCTTTCAAGTTTTCAGATACTGGTAACAGACTAACAGCTTCATTCACTTGGTTTGGTTCTCTGTAAATGTAGGCTCAAGATCTACCAAATCCAAATCTTAGTTCCATTCTCCATCCCTTAACCTTAGATTTCACATCACACAAATTGCCAACACCTCTCTTTGGCTCACCCGTCTGTCTTGTCAGCCCTTTATATCCTGTTAAACACACAGACTTGTTGACTCTTTCTTCCTTCAAATGGTTCTCAGTTTGATAGCTGTTTTACTGTTCGCACCATTGCCACCATACCATCTGGAATAAAGCAACAGTCCCACAGCTGCTGTTCATGTCTTTTGGTCTCTTCCCTTCAGCCATCCTTTGTGATGCAGATAGACTAATCGTCCCAAAATACTGGTTCTCTTAATTTTTTTGCCCAATCTTTAGAGTGACTTTTTTTACAAATACACTATTTGGCTTCAACTTGTCAGGGTTAAATAAAAATTTGCCTAACTGTTCCCACTGATTTAAGAGTCCTCTTTATGTGTGACTCATAGCCCAACCTCCATGCCTGTATTCTGGGTGTCCTGCTGACTCATTCTTCAACTCCCTGCCTTGAAAACACATGGCACTTCCACCCCTCCTCTGGAATCATTGATTACTCCAGTTGGCCCTCATTTTTCAGGTTTCTGAAGACATTGGCATGTTACTTGAAGCTTCCATAATGAAGCACATGGCATAAAATAGATATTTAACATTTGATCATTTCAAAGATAGTTTTTTAACCAATGGAAATGAAGAGCAATAAAGGCATGTCTTGGGGGAAATCATAATGGCTAAGTAATCACTGCACAAATTTTTAGCAATATGTAGCTAATTCTGAGGTCACTAAAGTTCAATTAATAATATTTTTAATATTATTACAGTATTCATGTATGTAAGCAAAGAAGGATATGTAAGCATGTTTCAGGATGATACTTCTAAAGGATATAGAAGTCAATCACCTGTGGAAACCAGGAATAGTACTATTATTGGTCAACATATATGGTATAGGTGGTCTAGCCTTCTCTTTAATCAGACGAATATTTAATATAGTTTCCCAAGCCTAATCCTTGGCTGAACTGTGAAATGTGATCAGCTGGTGTAAACCTTTACCCTCTAATAAAGCTGAAGCATGCATTTTCCTTCCCTTCCCTAAACTGATGGTAAAACCCACCAAATTTGCATATATCCACCTCTCCCCATGATTATGGCATCAGATGTTTATAGACAGTTATGCTTGAGTTGATCCTAAATAAGGGAGAATTTTACCATTGTAACTGCTGTTCCCAAAGGGTAAGATGAACTGCTTTAGTCAGCAAAATATATATATCATCTTTGCCTTGGTAGATATTGAATTGCTGACTCTCTCCTCTTTAGACCCAGTACTCATTTCTTTACCTCTTTAATTTATGCATGGAGCCAAAAGAATAATTACTTCATATTCTTAATAAAACGGCATAAGGTTTAGATAACTTTTTACTATATGCAGTAAAAATGCAAATGTGTGTGGCTTATTTGCAAATGTAGACATTAATAACTGATATTTAAACAGGCTAGATTAGCAATTTTACTGATATATTTAAGAGATTTTTCCAATAATTTGCACACTCAAAATCAATTTGAATACAACATGTAAATTGAATTTAATTTTTTGATATAAAATTGTGGTTATCAGCTTGAACCATTAAATTTACTATTTAATATATGCTTTCCAGATCACTTGGTTAGAATTTCATTGCACCTTATCTATATAAATTTAATTAGGCTTGATATCATCAGTATATTATAGAACTAATTAAAGATTTAGATAAGTGCTGAGGGGGCTTATTGAAAAACTCCATAAAGTTCCATTTGGAAAATGAGATATTCTTCCTTCAGTTCATTGTGAGAGAACGAAACAGCAAGAATGTTTCTTGCAGTGTTTCTGAAAAATTATTTAACTGGATTTAATGAGCTTATTCCATTCTTTGAAGAGCTTTTTAATTACTCTGTATCTTTGTGCAGTCCAACAACAGTTACAATCTTTATTTAAAGGCTTTAAAATCATCATTTCCCTCTTCTCCCACTGAGCCAGCTGTGTTACATTCTGCTAGGCTGGAGTGAGAACGTATGTGCAGGTAGGCAGTACAGGGTTTGTGTACCCTGACTGTGATCATATAATATGTAGCGGCATTTATTGGGAAGTCTTATCAGTCCTCCCAAACAAAGTAGACACTGAGAAAGATCAGCAAGCACCTGCCACAGATGTCTTAGGAAAAGAGAAAAGAATGAAACCCTAGTCCAGGAGTATACCTGGGAAAAACTGAGGCTTCCACTCAAAGATATGGCGCCTTTGAGTGAATCGTTTTGCAGAAATCACTTTTGAATTCCCTTGTATCTGCATCTCTGCTATAGAGCATAAAACGGATTAGTTTAAAAGACTATTATTTCAACTAAATGCTTTGTGTCTTCATTACAAAGCACAAAAAAGCTTTTTAATACAATAAAGCCTCTATTACTTTCCATTGAATATGCCTGGAAATAAAGCTGTATCAACCACATTTCCCAGTGTGCTCAATGCTCTTGTCAAAAGCGCTTTTTCTTCATGGCAGATTGAGTGACACAATGGATGCTAGAAAAAAAAAAAAGTGAAAGGACACATGACAAATGTGGGCCATCAACAGCTGGGCACACTGTCGATTACGACAGAGGCCCGAGGAAGCCAGGGAACCGAATAAATTGTCAGAGTCTGTGTGGTGTAATAGAAAGGTTACAGGCTTTGGGCGCAGGAGATGCGGATTTAAGTCAAAGCCTAGCCACTGATTAGCTGTGTGACCTGGACCTCATCTTTTAATATTAATAATGCTGCCCCACGGCATAGTGGCTCACGCCTTTAATCCCAGCACTTTGGGAGGCTGAGGCTGGTGGATCATCTGAGGTCAGGATCAAGACCAGCCTGGCCAATCTGGTAAAACCCTCTCTCTACTAAACATACAAAAATTAGCTGAGTGTGGTGGCATATGCCTGTAATCTCAGCTACTGGTGTGGGGGGCTGAGGCGGGAGAATTCCTTGAACCCGGGAGATGGAGGTTGCAGTGAGCTGAAATTGCGCCACTGCACTTCAGCCTGGGCAACAGAGCAAGACTCCATCTCAAAAAATAAGTAAATAAATGAAATGCTGCTCCTTCCCCCACTGCAGTCTCCCTCATGGGTTTGGATGGTTTTTAGGTGTCACATATTCTAGTCTAATCCATTTTTTTTTTCCAGATATGGAAACTGAGGTCTAGTGGTATTGCGTGGCATGATCGTGATCACTAGTTAGCTAGTACTGGAGCAAGAGCTGAAATAGATGCCTCAGAGACGTCCTGTCCTGTCTACACTGTCACACAGCACATAAAGGAGTAGATCGTTATTTTCTTAATGACACCCTGGCTGCGTTTGGTAGGGGTGGGATTTTATTCCCCCAAGCAACTATTACTGAAACGCATCACTGCGGTTTTCCTGCTCAAGTGGGTTGTAAACATTTACAACCCCCAGCCTGAGAAAACATTTGCAGAAACATTTGGGTCACAAACCAATGTTTGTCTCACCACCACATTTGAAATATTTCTCTTTGAAAACATTAGAAATGTTTGTCAGTAAAACATATTCTCCACAGACGTATACATCTGGAATGGGAGGGACCCCCACAGCCACCTGATCTGGGGCAGTCAGGTTCCTCCAGGGACAGCAGTTTCTTCCTGGCCCGCAGGAACGTGTGGCGCCTCCCAGCACCACCTTAGACTTTGACATTTCTTGGATGTAAACTGTTAGGGGTAACTGAGGAGTGCAGTGGTTTTGGATGAGGTTTGGAGGCAGCAAGTGAGTTCTCTCATGCGGCTGTGAATGCAGAGGAGCTGTTGAGAAGGAAGTGTAAAGAGAGGAGGCAGGAGTTTGGCCAGGGCAGTCTCCCTGTAGAGAAGGACAGGCTGGGGCTTACTTGATTCTTCCTCATCTTTCCTGCACACCCCAGCACAGCCTCTGCAGCTCCAACACCATTGTGCTGATTGGAAGTGGAGTCTTTAAAATAACCTTGGTTTGCAGCCCTGGCCTGATCAGTGATGGAGGGTAGTCTAGGGACTGGATCAGCAGTTTGGCGTCCAGGGAGAGCGGGTTGAATCCTAACTCTATTTCTGAGTCATGGATAATCTCAACGAATCCACCTTGCTGCTGGATGAAGCCCAGTGGAGAAGAGCTCAAAGGAGCCTGTCCAGAGTTTGCTCAAGGGAGTCCTTGTCACCACCTTCCTCCCATTTTGTTTTCTCCACTGATAGGCAAATTGTGAGAGCAGCCCTTCCTCTGAGTCACAGGAAGTAATCAATAAGGCCACATCCTGCTCACTGACATCCCCTCCGAGACATGTGAAGCACCTGTGGAAGGTGATGAGATTTTTTGAAAGCACTGGAAATTACGAGACTGATTCTGAAGGCAGCAAGTGTGAGGGAAATGGAACCTCTGCTGTGTGTTGCCTACCACTGTCTTCTGCAGGATTTGTAAAAAAAAAAAAAAAAAAAACTAGGTTCACATTTCCAGGCTACTTTCGTTGCCTTTTGAACAGTGTCTACTTTTTCTACTAGGGATCAGCATGTATTTTCTTTGACATCTGTATCTGCTGAGATCACAGGCCATCCTGGTCGCTACCTTGCTGTCTAGAACAGCCTCAGCTCAACTGTGAAGAGTCATCTATTACCAGAAATGAAGATCTGAAGGTCCGCTCTGTAAAACAGCAGACAATTGCAAGGCATCTCCTCCTTCACTTTAATATAGCACAAGTTAGCACAACATGCACACTTTGAGCAGTCATCTGCACCTCAGTTGCCAGCTCCCCACATCCAATACTTGTTAATATGTTCTTGCTAGATACTTATGTTCACATAGCACTTTACAATCAACATAGGGCTTTCACAAATCTGATTTCAGTGGGTCTCTTGATGAGTAAACATTTTTGTCTCCCCAAGCATTTTCTGATTTGAACTGTTTTCTCACAGCCTAACTCAGCAGTTTTCCTGGAATGATGTGTGGGAGGTAGGATAGGATAGTGTATTGCCAAATAGTCAAACTTTAACCCTGAAAGAATAAAAGAATTCAGTTCTGGTGCCATTGTTAACTAGCCAGGTGACCTTAGGCAGGTGTTTTGCCTTTGGAGCCTCAGGTTGTGAGGACTAAATCCGGTATATGTGAAAGGACCTGGCATATAGTAAGTGTTAAATGCTTACTGTTCTCCCTAATTATGGTCCTTCTTAATAATATACATTAACAGAATCATTAATGAATCTTTGGATGAATTATATTTCTATCATGCATAGAGTTGTTCCCAAGTCTAACCTATATTTCTTATAAGGGTTACTCCTTGCTAGTTATCAGTGTTTCTTGAGAATTGTATGTAGGGATGGAGAGAGTTCAAAGACATTTAGTACAAAGATGCTGGGGGTCTGTTAACTTACAAAAGTGTAGTGCTGTGAGACATGACTTTAATACATTTCCAGGGCACTTAGTGAAAATGTGAGCTGGTCAAGATGTTGCCGTATCTGTCAGCTTACAGAATCTTCCCTGCAATGATTCCAGGAGAACATGGAACTGCAGCTAACGTACACAACAGTATTGGCTGTGAACAAAGGTCTTCGGTATAGTTAAGAAGTCAGGGTTCTAGTTTATACGATTTGCATTTTTATAACAGCTTTATCGAGATATAATTTACATACCATAAACATTAACTCTTTTAATGTGTGCAATTCATTGGTTTTTAGTCCAGTCACAGAGTCACACAGCCATCGTCACCAGCTAGTTTTAGAGCATTTTCATCACCCGTAGAAGAAACTCTGTATCCATTAGCAGTCACTCCTCATTCCCCCAAACACTACCCCTGGCAGTCACGTGTCTACTTTCTGTCTCTATGGTTTGCCTCTTCTGGATAGATCATAGAAATGGAAATACACAGTATTTAGTCTTTTGTGGCTAGCTTGTTTCAGTTAGCAGAATATTTCCAAGATTTATGAAATTAGCACTTTTCTTAATAACAGGGTATGAGACAGTTAAAAATATACTCAGGTACGCATCCCAACACCTGGCTTACAGCACGCTCTCTCTTTCGTCTCCCTTTTCCGTAGAAGGAAGCTAAGGTATTTATATAGAAGTATGGCATACACACAGTAAACTGCACAGATCTTAAGTACACAGCTTGATTCCTCTTGACAAAGAGAATATACCCTAATAACCATCACTCCTATAAAATTAGGGAATATTAAACCACCTCAGGGCTGGGCACGATGGCTCATGCCCATAAACCCAGCACTTTGGGAGGCCGAGGCAGGTGGATTGCTTGAGGGCAGGAGTTCAAGACCAGCCTGGCCAACATGGTGAAAGCCCGTCTCTAATAAAAATAAAAAATTAGCCAGATGTGGGTAGTCCCAGCTACTTGGGAGGCTGAGGCAGGAGAATCGCTTGAACCTGGGAGGCAGAGATTGCAGTGAGCCGAGTTTGTACCACTGCATTCCAGCCTGGGCAACAGAGTGAGACTCTGTCTCAAAAAAAAAAAAGGCTCAGATCCCCCCACTCCCAGTCATCGCCCTCACCGCAGGCATTTCCTGATTTTGTTTGATTTTTTTTTTTCAGGGTTTGTTTCCCTGTATATGTGTTAATACAGGTAGTATGTAGTCTCCCAAGCCTGGGAGACCCTTCCCCAGCACTCCAGGCCTCAGTTACCTACATTCGTTAATGTTGGTTCCCAGGAAAACAAAGCAGCACTGAGCACTCAGGACCCACAGCCTCCTCTTCTGAACCCGGGGACTCCCATGGCTTTGCGTTTCCTCCTCGTTTTTGTACCCAGCTTTCCTTCCAAACACCAGCATGCTCTCAGCACAGCTCATTGCAAGAAACAGTTCAGGGGAGTGGGACGGGCTGTGGGAGGAGCATCGACCCCCATCAGGGACAGTTTGGGGCACATGTTGAGCTCCAAAGGCAGATGTTTTGAGGAGGACTCCTAATTATGACAGGCAGCCTTGCACACAGGATGCCCGCCAGCCTCCGCCATTAACTTGCCTGCCTCCTCACCGGTGTGATCAAACAGGTACTGCTCTTATGAAATTACGTGTGTTAGCTGGCTCTTCAGAAATGAAATATCTTTTCTTAAAGAAATTAATGTTTCATTTTAAATTCACTTTATGGTCTTTGAAAAACTTTAGTTTTTGTGTGGTCCAGAGCTATAGGTTAGCATTAGCATTTAAATAGAAGCATTAAACTTGCCTGAAGACCTTCCTCTCATAATGTTGCCCTTTCTAAGAGGTTTCTTTCAAATCAGATACTTTTTCCGTCCTAAAAAAGAATGCAAATGCTCTCTATATTTTTCCCATCAAAGGCCTTTTTTCTTTTTATATAGACTTATGAGAACCCCACTGTGGAGCAGCCTCAGTATTAGTCTTTTTATATGCAAAGGGCCACTTTTAAAAAAATTGCTATTCTCTCCTACAATGCCTGATTTTCTCTGCTGACTCTCAGGATGTGTTTTCCTATGGTTAATTTTATCCTATTATATCTCATTCCACTCCAGACACCCCCCACTCAAGGCACAAATCCCAATTCTACACTAAGAATCTAATGTAAACTCCTGCTATATAACAGTGACTCGGGGAGTTCCCAGTGCCCAAGCAGATACCTGTAACTTTAGAAGAGTCAAAGCTTGAGCTTTGGAATTGGATGAACTAGAGTTTGAATCGTGTTCATCACAAGGAGGTTTTGTGACCCTCTTCTCTGACCCTTTATTTATCTGCCAAATTAAGGCTATCAAAGCCTTTCTTGTATGCTTGTCAAGAGTTTAAATGAAATCATATTTGTACTCCTAATTTATACTCTATGCTCTTAAGTCCTGTAACCTAACCAGACAGGTTCTTCCTGCCTGCTACACAAATAAAGACCATGGCATTGCAGTAAAGAAAGAGTTTAACAGATGCAAGGCTGGCCATGCCAGACAGTAGATGGAGTTATTACTCAAATCACTCTCCCCAGAAATTCAGGGATTGGAGTTTTTAAGGATAAATTGGTGGGCAGGGGATCAGAAAGTGGGAGTGCTGATTGGTTGGGTCAGAGATGAAATCATAGGGAATTGAAGCTGTTCTCTTGCCCTGAGTCAGTTCCTGGGTGGGACCGACAAGACCAGATGAGCCAGTATATTAATCTGGGTGGTGCCAGATCCACTGAGTGTAGGGTTTGCAGAATATCTCAAGCACTGATCTTAGGTTTAACAATAGTGATGTTATCCCCGGGAGCAATTTGGGTAGGTTAAGAGTTTTGCAGCCTCTAGCTGCATGACTCCTAAGTCATAATTTTGAATCTTATGGCTAATTTGTTAGTGTTGCAAAGACAGTCTCGTCCCCAGGTAGGAAGGGGTTTGTTTTGAGAAAGTGCTGTTGTCATCAAAGTTTCACTGTAAGCTAAGTTCCTCTCAAAGTTAGTTCGGCATATGCCCAGGAACAAGCAAGGACAGCTTGGGGGTTAGAAGCAAGATAGAGTCTGTTAGGTCAGGGTCTCTTTCACTTTAATAACTTTCTCAGTTATAATTTTTGCAAAGGCAGTTTCAATCCCCCTCCCTCACATTTCAGCCAGACCAGTTGAGGAGTAGGGTAAGAGGAACCTTCGAGTAAAAGGTGTCCTCTTTTGCTTCTTATGTTCTTACTGCCAGCCTTCTCTTTCCTCTCAGCCTCCGTCCTCATCTCAGTACAGTTGTGTGAACCGTAATGGTTCAGGTCAGTGTAGACCTAAAGGAAACATACTAGAGGTGAGAGCCTGGTATTTTGTTCTTTACTGAGGTGCCAGCACCCTTCTATCTTTGAGGTTGGTTTTGTTCAGCTGTAATCCTGGGGATGTGGAGTTGTGAGGAAACCTTCTAGAAGATTGGCGTGGTCTGATACTAGAAAAGAAAAACAGCCAGGTTGCCCAACAGTCTGAAGGCTTTCTTACCCTCAGGTCCATCCTCCATACTGTAGCTGGGAAGGTCTTTCTAAATCACAGTTGTCATCTTGTGTGACTTCTTCCTAAAATTGTCTGTTCCCAGATTCCTCCCCATCAATGACAGCATTGGTTCCAAATGCCAGGGTGTATGTAAACTGAAGCTGATTGTCCTCATCCATAGGAAAATTAGAAAAATAATGACTGTATTTTGTATGTTTCCCATAAATAATGACTAAGAGTTTCTGAGTTTCCCACACAATAAAACATTTAATCTTTTTGTTCTGCGATTATTTTCTTTCTAATTGCAGAGTGTTAAAATACCTTCTTTTATGAAATCCTGATAATGGTAATTATTTTGTTTGAATAACCTAGGCAAAATAAAGGTTAATTCCTTCCACTCACCCATGAAAGTCCAAAGTCTTAGCATGGCCCACAGGTCTGTTATGCTCTAGGCCCAGCTTGCCTTGCTCACCTTTCCTTCTCCTTGCCCTTCCCCACACCCCCATGCACTCTAGTGAGAAATAAACCACTTGTCATTTTCCCCAAATACTGTATTCTTCCTACTCTCCCACCCAGTTCACACATTCTGTTTCATTTGCTTGTGGAGACTTGCTTTCCTTCATATTTGCCTCATTGTTGGCAATTTCCCCTTCTCTCCCTGGCTGCTCTCAGAAGCCTACAACCCTTCCTGCCTGCAATCTTAGAGAATCTCCTCCAAAACTTTATTATAGCCACTGTCACATTGCTGTAAGTACATACAGTGCCTGGCTACTGCTACTTTCACACCAGACTCTGCATCAGCAGAGAACAAGGTACTTAACCTCTGCAGCCACAGTATCTACAATATACCACCTGGTATGTCACCGATACCGAAATATTTGTTGAGCAAGTAAACAAATTTAAAAAGGACTTTGGAAGGTACAAAGCAGTGAGGATGATACAGAGAGTCATAAGACACAGTCTTTGACATCAAGAAGCCTGCAGTCTAGGTGAGAATAATAAATACATATAATGGTACATCCACACAACTGAGTACTCTGCCACCATTAAGAAGAATGAGGCAGGTTGATATGTACTGAAATGGAACCTTCTCCAAGCTCCATTGTTAAGTAGAAAAAGTAAGGTGCAGAACAGTTTATAAACACCATTTATCTTTAAGTACATTTGTGTGTCTGTACATAAACACACACTCAAGAAAGACTGTGCTTGTATATGTATAAAATATATTTGGAAGGATACCCTGGAAACTAGTAACAATAATTATCTCGAAGAAAGGAAATGGTAGGAGAGAAGCTTTGCATTATATACTTATTTTGGGCTTTTATCTTTTTATGTAACAAAAATATTATTTACCAGGCGCTGTTCTAAGCACTTTATAAATATTAACTTGCTTAGTCTTCTTAACAATCCTATGAGCTAGGTACTATCAATATCCTCATTTTACAGATGAGGAAACTGAAGCCTATAAAGGTTAAATAACTTTCCCAAGTTCACACAGCTAGTAAGTAAATAGACTAGTAACCTTTTTTATTCTATCGTCAGCTCAAAAAGAATATTAAGCGTTGTTTTTAAAGAAGATATGATTCTGCATGATACATGGGAAGTGGGTGACCTATGCAATAAGTGACACAGAAGAAATAAATTGCTCAGGATAGCTTCATAGAGGGTAGAGGATTTCGCAGTTTTGAACATGAAGTAGGCTCTGTATATTTAGAGCCAAAAGGTACTAAGTATTATTCAGGGGACAGTGAGTAGCTCAGTTTGGCTTGAATGGAAGGTTGAAGTAGAGAAGAATTGGGAGAAAAGGTGGCATACAGTTCATGTCTTTAGAAGGCCCTGGATGTCAGTGTTGGAAGTTTGGACTTGATTCTGTTAGCACTAGTGAACACACGAGGTTTTTTTTTATTAAACACAGAGCAGTGATATGATCCAACTAAGAACTGGGGGTTAGTCTAGGAGGAGTGAATGAGTGAGGAGGCCAGTTAAGAGGCAACTGTAACAAGCCAATGAGAAGTGTGTAGGACCTGTGATAGTGAGATTGGAAAGGAGAAATGAACGTGAAAGATGTTGCATTGATAGACCTGGTGACAACTGGACAAAAGAAATGAAGGAGAGCGAAGATTCAAGGTGACACTGAGATTTGAGGTTTTGCAAGCTAGTTCTGTTAAGCAAGATTTGTAGTTAGGGAGGCCACCTGACAAGGGCAGCTGATAGAAATGTCTGGAGTCAAGTGAAAATGAAGCTTTGATCTATTGAGAGAGCAGATCTTGAGAGAGACATCTGAGCATTACATGCACAGATAAGACTTTTAGAAGCAGAGAGAAGAATGGAGGGCCCCCACCTGACTGGCAGGAACACCGACAGCAGGCAGACACAGAGCCAGTAGCAGAATCAGAGAAGGAACTCAGGAAGCTAGGAGAAGTGCTTGAAAAATGTGACTCAGTGACAGTTGGATTTAGGATGGAAAACCATCAAGGAAAAGGGGACTTAGCAAAAGCCACTGTGCGTATCCATGAGGACATCATTGATGACCTTTTCATAGACACAGTGGAGGTGGTAGGACAGGCAGTGAATACAAATGATTTGTTCAAGAAATTCAACAACAAAAGGGAGAAAAGACACAAGGGGAGAGATGGAGTGGACAGGATCACTTAAAGGGCTTGGGGTTTGTTGCTTGATTTATTTCTCCAAAATATGAGAAGCATAAGGATTTTTGAAGCAGACATGAAAGAACCAGTGAAAAGGGAAGATACTGGATACAAGAGTTAAAAACAAACAAAACAAAAACCCAGCAGAGTCTTGAAAGCATTGGGAAGGGTGAGGATCAAAGGCATAGGGTTAATCTTACAAAAAGAAAAGAAACCCCTCTTCTTCTGAGTCAAGAGGGAAGGACTGCATATTTTTTCAGTGTATTTCATTATAGAGGATGTGGTAACTCAGACAATTGTGAGACTCACAGAGATAATATATACATGAACAGTGACCAATACAGACTACAGAGGAGTGTGCAACAAAAGTTAGCAATTTGTTTTTATCATTTTTACATAGGAGGTGCTCTGTCATATCATTTGATTAATCTTCAAACCTAACCTGTGATGTAATATTATTTATCCCATGTCTAAATGCAGAAACTGAAGTTGAGACAGGTTCAGAAATTTCCAGAGTCACGGAAATCTTAGGTAAAAGATGGATTCATGTCTAAATCTGCCAGAGAATGATAAAGCTGAGAAGGATTACAGATCACTAGCCAAAACATGGATCTCTTTTCTCCCACTTTTCCATTAGCTACCATTATCCTGACCACCTTCCCCTGGAGTTACATCAGAATAATCCTTTTCTGTTTTATATGGATCAATTATTTCATTCATAGTTCCTCTCTTCCCAGTGTCAGAGAATCATAAACTGGTTTTTAGATCATATGCCATACTTAATGAAATGTATAGACTATCAACTGTCTCATTTATTCATTCTTTTTCATTTACTCAGCACTCACTAGTTACCTTCTTAGACCAAGGGGTAAGCGCAAGTTGAATATAGAATTCAGCCCTGCTCTCATAGAACCTGCATTGGAGGAGAGAGAAGCAGATATTTGTTTATGTAATAAATGCTTCTACCTTCTTACTCTGTCTAGCCACTGTTCTTAATCATTTAAGCCCTGAGACAACCGCGTGTTACTATTTCCTTTCCTCAGATGAAGAGAATAAGGCACAGTGAGATTAATAACTTGCTCAAAGTCATACAAATAGAAAGAGGCAGAACTGGGTTTAAATCCCAGGCCACTGGCTCCCAAATGCATGATCTTAACCATTATGTATGCTGATCAAAATATCTCTGATTTTATATATACATATATTTAAATATATAATTTAAAATATATTTTGGAAATATATTTTTTAGACGGAGATGGGTGCTAAAAAGAAAATTAAAGATCATTTAAAGGACGAAACTTGTTGAGGATAGGGCAAGTATTTAAAATAAGATGGTCAGGGAAAACCTCACTTATTGATAAGCAGACATTTAAGCAAAAATTGACCTAAATCTCTTTTAATCTTCAATTTTCCTCCAACCTACTGTCCCTTTAATCCCATCTGATGCTCTTTTCCAATTTTCTTTCAATTGGCTTGCATTGTAAAGCAAAAAAAGAACTATGAAGTACAACAAAGATAGATTATTGTCCCTTCCTTGCCCTATAGCTGGTACTTTTTATTTTACTTTAATTTTTTAATAATTTTTTCTAAGATGGAGTCTTGCTCTGTCCCCCAGGCTGGAGTGCAATGGTGCGATCTTGGCTCACTGCAACCTCTGTCTCCTGAGTAGCTGGGACTACAGGTACATGCTACCACACTCAGCTAATTTTTTGTATTTTGGGTAGAGATAGGGTTTCACCATGTTGGACAGGCTGGTCTCGAACCCCTGCCTCAACTCCTGAACTCCTGTTTCACCTGTCTCAGCCTCCCAAAGTGCTGGGATTACAGGAGAACTGGTACTTTTTACATAGGAAGAAATGCTGTGGTTCCATAGCCCTTACCACACACCAGCATACCGACCTCCTCCTCCATACTCAGTGACCATTCACTCAGCTGTTCTAAGGTTTCTCCCAACTATTGAATGAACATAGGAGGTTAGAATTTCTCCCAGATGAATTCACTTGGTTTTTTTTAAAGATGAATCTCCTTTCGTTACTTGCTTCCCATAACTCCAAATTCCTGGGAGTCTTTGATGTGATTTGTCTTTCTTGTTGCCATTCACAGCCCTTCCCTGTTGACTAACATTGGCCCTTTTCACCACTCTGTATCTTCCTGCACATTATGAAGGTATTAAGTAAGATCAGTTCTAAAGGCAGCATCCTTAGCATTCACTAGATGCTTCTCTTATGCATTTGTTGACTTGCTGTTATCATTACCCTCTGTTTGTTTTTCAGCCTGTGTCCTATCAAGGGTAGCCATTCAGAATAAATTCATTTTGCTAGTTATATTTTTCTAGAGGCACTGTATCAAATGGTTCACTGACATCCAAATATACATCACCCACAGCCGTCTTTTCATCCCCAAACTCACATTGCTATCCAAAGCTATCCATCACATTTGTCAGAGTATTTGGGTCTTTAATTAAACCTGCTGGATACTGTTCATATTTCCATTAGTTCCTTTCTACTTAGTCTATTATTTTTCTAATTGACATCTGTTCTGAGTCACGTACCCTTGAGTCTCAGGTGGCCCATTTTGTAGCTTTAGTTTATTTAGGTTTTCTCTCTTTCATAAATTACCTAAGGGTTTAGTTAATACACCCTCAAGTGTTTGCCACTGGGACCTGCTGATTTGCATATGCTCACACTTCTCAAATAATCCACTGGGTTTTTTTATTCTACCAAACCTGTGTGTGTGTGTGTGTGTGTGTGTGTGTGTGTGTGTGTGTATGTGTGGGGCCCTTCAGCCTTAAACGATGTGGTCTTGTGTCTCAGCGAAGTAGGGAGATCTACAACTTCAAGAACTGTACTAGAGTCACTAACCAGGAGCAGAGGCCAAGAATCAGGGTTTGAGTGACTCAGCCAAGTGATGGCTGAATAGCAGTCCTCGCATCTTAAGCCTCCCAGCAGCTGTAGTGGGTTGCAGTAAACTCTCCATTCAGCCTCCCGCAGTCCTGTCTTAACATCACTGTGAGGTAGCTGGCTAGGGGCAGAGTTAGTGGCCAAAGAATAGAATTAATTGGCACCTGCCAGAATCAACCATTACCTCGGCCTCACTGGCATCATGCTTATCATGTTCTCTTTGATGAGAGCATATGTTACCATCAAAGCCATGCATTCCATGCCTGTTCCTACTGACCATTCTCCTCACACAGTCACAGGTAGGGCAAGATCCAGTATTATAAATACAAAAAGCCCATTACCCATTCACTGCACCATCTCACTTCTAACTCTGGTCATCACTTGGAGCAGAAGCATTGGTTTTATCCCTTGTCTAGGGCACTTCAACTCTTTTTGCCTTTCTTATGTACCAGGAGACAAGGGCAGGTAGGCAGACTGCCAAGTCCTGGTTTTGCTTTACTTGAAATTAAAACATTTACTTCATGCCTTGGGTATTTTTCATCTGAGCCTGGATTGGATTTTAAAAATAAATGAATAAATAAAAGAAGCTTCTTGAAGCCAAGGACTATACCTTTCTATATGATATTAACATTTAAAATGTTATTGGAGTTTCCTAAGCACTAGTAATAACATTAGGTTTTGCTTTGAAGAAATCCTTTGCATTATTTATTGAAAAATTAATAATGTGATTTTATTACTAAAAATTGAAAAAGCCGTAGGGCCTCTCAGCAGTTGTTTCCCAGATTGCTAATCTGAAAAATGTAGATAATACACAGTACAAGAGTCTTGTGCTAATTGGCTTAAATGTTATGTAGCTTTGTGGCCAGCAAAGTACATAATACAATGTCTTTTTTATCAACCTATGATATTAGATAAATTGTCTTTAAAAATTGGAAAGACTCTCTAAATTGATATTTGATGAACTATTTTCTTAAATTGAAAAGACTCTGAAGTGATATTCAGCTCAGAATAGCACTTCTTAACCTGGACTCACCTTTTGATAATCAAAAGAACATTTACAGAAGTATGAGGCAAACACAATTATGAAAGTAAAATGAAGGCCCTAAATAAAAAATCACAGAACAAGAGGGTAATTCTATTCACTCTTTCATATTTCATTACTTGATAACATCAGAAGATGAGTCCATCAGAATTGCCTTGGCAAGTGCAAACAGAAATGTGCCTGATCAATATTTATTAAAACCTTCAAAATGGGAGAAGGAGTTGAGCAGACTTCTTCATGGACTGAATAATTATTCATACAAATGGGATTTGACCAAAGGCAGTGCCAGACCAAAGAGACACAGTTTTAATTGTACTGAATTTAAAATGCAGAACTTCCTCCAGCCCTGTTGTAGAAAACTTAATTTAAAAAATTATCTGATGTAGCGGAAAGTGACATACGAATCCTTAAGTTGTTGAAGAGGATATTTCAACCATAGATATTTATAAATTTAGAATGTGTTCCAAAGGTGGGGAGCAAAGTTGCTAGCTGAAAGAACGGAAGGAAATTTCCTCCCCATTTCAATGACTGTCATCGAGCTTCGGAGTATGTCATCATCTCGATGGTGATGGGGATGCCTAGAGGAGTTCCTTTGTCTCAAGTGGTTTTCTTTTCTGAAGAGAGAGAAAGTAAGGTTCTGACTGCTGCTGTCTATCAAAAATGTCAGGATCCTCTCCTGAGAGGAGTGAAACAGATGACTTTAACTTTCAGCCTCTCCCCAGGAGAGCCCCCACCCTGCAGTACTGCTGAGGCGTGATGGTTATCATAGCAAGGCCAAGAGGTAACTGGCAACTGCCATTTAAGGATTACACCATTGATGAAGGGTGGGTGTGTGCATGTGTCACTGTATATAAAAAACAGGTAAGTAGATGACCGATCAAAGAAGCCCGAGCAAGCCGTAAAGCAACAGACTCCCAGGCTATCTTTAACTCTTGAATGATTTTCTGCTGCCACCAGCTGAGGGAATATAGGCAATATCTTTTCTAAAGACCCTTCTTTACTTCTAGCATGTCCTGATCAGAACAAAAACCTGTACAATCTGTTGTGAGAAGTGTTAAAAAAAAAATACCCCGATATAGAATATACACCTAATTGTGCCACTAACTGTCTGAAAATTATTTAGCTTTTCTCTGCCTTAGTTTTCTCATTCCTAAAATGGGAATAACTTCAGCTCATTTCAAATTAGAACTTTGAATCATGTTTGTAATAAACTCTAAGCTCTTTGAAGGAGAATACAAATAAAAGCAATTAGATTACACTTTTTAATAAACTAATTCATTCTTCTGACACACAGGATTACCATTTATTTTATTATTGGTCTGGAAAGGCCATTTGAGCTGAGATTACACTTACTTGGAATGTTTTCAAATCAATTGCTACTGCATCTTGTCTACCATTGCTTGAAGAAAACTAGCATCAGCTAATTCTGATGGGGGCTCCATGATTTTAAAGGACCAAGCAGGGGGTGCTGTAAAGGTGTAAAATCCAAAAATGCCAGTGCTTAAATAGCATCTGCTGTAACCTTTCTATTTGGCACACAAGAAACAGATCCAGAGAGCTGATAGTGTTTGCCTAAGGTCACATGGCTAGTTAGCAACAAGGAATGAAAAAACGCTGTAGGTATTGGCTAAAAATAATGTTGGCAGTTACAATTGATACTAAGTTTTATTCAGGTAAATTTTTCTCCCTCTCAAATTTGTATTTCAGAAGTCAGATTCAGCACATAATTCAATTGTTGACATTAATACTAGAGCTTTATCTCAGGAAGGACTATAAGAGAAAGTCTTTACCGTGAAAATAATTATCTCCCTTCCCCAAAAAAGTACTGAATCAGAAGGACAGTCAACTTTTGGGAAGAAAGGTTACCTTATCGATTACCAGCTTGAAGGGGCAAAAAGGGAAGAAATAAAGAGGTGACAAAGTGAAAAAGCCAAAAATCTTTCCTGTAAACTCCCAAATTAAGTGTTAAATTTACAACATGACTCCATTACTTGGTTTGGAGCACAGAATTCCCAGATCAAATCCAATGTTGTTCAAATATAACTGCAAACTTTGTACAAATGAATTTGAATTGCCACAATACTGGCTCGTTGCATTACAATGAAAGGCAGAGCTGAGTATGGGAATTTTATTTAATTCATATTTCTGTACTCATGACTCAAAATGAGTCAATGATAAAAATATTCTTTTCAGTTCTTTTGCTTTTTATAGTTTCAATTTTTTTTATTAAGGTGGCTTTAGAGTAAATACAGGGCTCAAAGTCTTTCATTTTAAGGCCTTGGACAAATCACTCATACTCTATAGAGCTCACTTTTCTCATACATAAAATGTAGATAATTGTACCTATTTAAAAGGATTGAAATGCACCTAAAAGCTAGACATTATTATTAATATTCTACAATCATAACAGATTCCAAAACCCAGCATGAGTTGTAGCTGTACATTTTAAAACACAGTTTTCATTCCGGGATCTAGGACTCCAAATTCCACCAAGAAGGCAAAGGCACAGCTTTCCTCAGGGACCTTGGACAGTTCCCCAATCAGGGCCTTGTCATCCCTACACGCAACGTTTATGGAAAGCCTGCAGGTACAAGAGTTGCCATGGGTGGGAATAGTTTATTTTAGTGAATATTGCTTCCCCGAATTTGCAAAGAAGGGAACTGAAACTGTTTCTGATCACTTCCAGGGATGCAGTACTAGCTTTTGCACTGAGCGAGTATGCCAGTGTGGGAGGTAGAACCAGGGATGAGAAAACTCCCTGGCCTCTTGTCTATGAAATTTATGAAAAGCTCTTAAAGAGAAGTCAGAAAAGCATTAATACTCAAAGATGAAATGATATCAACAATTCGTTTATACATACACACATACCTACATACATTAAAAATGAATACATAGATGAAAAATTATCCAGCCTCATGCAAATCAAAAGAATGTGAGTTACATACTGCCCATATGTTGTTGACAGGAAGATACATTGATAGAGCTTCTTTAGAAAGCAACTTGGCAGCATTGTCAAGTGTCCTAAATAATGTACTTATCTTTTAACTAATTCTGTTTTTAGAAATCTATCCATGAGAAAGAAAGCCTTTATAATCGGCAACAGTTGAAGTATCCAATAGTGTTCCAACCTAAACATTTCAACTCTAAGTAATTGGCTAGAACACTGCATGTGGTGGGGGTCAACTACAAGAAAATATGCCAAACTGTGGTTTATCTATATGATGGAATTATAAGAAATTTTTCTTTATGGCCCATATATTCTATTTGGCACATGCATTAACTTTCCAATCAGAGGAAGATAAAATTTTAATTTAAAACTTTAAAAAGATCTGCCCACCTTTCCAAAATACCCTGCATTTCCTTCCTGGTAGAAATGTTTTCAGACAGAATGGATGAGGGAGAAAGAGTCACAGTGCAGTTCCATTAAAATAAAGAACGAAGGAAAAAGCCATAGAGAACAGTCTGTTGATAAAGCAAACACGATGAAGATAAGAGAAAATGATCTGTTTGCACCAGAACAAAGCACAAACATTGTCATGTTCTAGAGTCTGCACATGAGACCAGTCTCTGTGAAGTCACGCCTCCACTCCTCTGTCACTCCACTCCTTCACCCTCTCTGCTCATTGTACTTTGGGAACTGCTCCTCAAAGGCACACGGCATAGGGTAGGAGAAACCACAGCAAGGCATACATCTCCTCCTAGAATGTTCCATCCACCAGGGTGACATGAAACTCTTTGGTCTTCAGAATAAGATACTTGGTCTACATATAGCAATTGGATGCTGAATTATTGTAGGCTATGAAGAGGCTGTGAAGGGCTACAAGCCATGAGCTAGAAAATGTCTCAATCAAATGTGTGTTCACTGATCCCATCCAGGCAGCCCAGCAAAGTGTCATTGAATGGAAAACGCATTTGCCCTAGAAGCCATGGCTGCTATTTTAATGCTCGATGGTGAAGACCAAGCTTTCCATTTCCTGGGACCTCAATAAGTGCTGATAAATTACTTATCCCTATCGGGTGACATGATTTCATTTCAGTCTGTCAGTGTTTATCATGGAAGCTCATTCTAATGGTATCGTTTGGAGGCATTTTTCTGTTTTCTCTTCAGGGCACCTGGTAGCACCCTTTCCCTACCTCCAAGTGTAACTGTTGCTATGTCAGTTTAGTCATCTTTGCTCCTGGGTACCATTCTGAAAGATGAATGAATTTCATTCTGTCTTTAAATATTTATGATTCTTATGATCTAATATATCATCATGGTTGTAGGGGAATTTTTTCTCCCTAACTATAGAAAATACACCATCAGTTACCTGTCAATTTTGTTGAATAACTCAGCTTTGCAATTCAGGGGCATTGTTCATCTGAGGCTCTTGAAGACTCTTTTAGTCTCTCAGTCCACTTCAGACTGCCATTCTGGGATTTATAAAGGTCTTCATTGCACAGAGGATATTGAAACATTAAGGGCTTAAGTGCCTTGACCTTTATCACTCAGCACACTGGAAGATCCAGGAGTAGAAATTCAGGCATTTTTGTTTTGTTGTTTGCTCCCAGCGTGGAACAACAGCCTCTGTAGAAAACCAGCCAGTATCCCTGGAAACAATTCATCAGATTTTTTCAAAAGAAATCCAATTTTATCTGGCACGACGGGTTCAGTGTTACTTCTTAAGATAAATGATAAAAATATCAACATCCTAATACAAAGAAATCCAGTTATTTTGGTTTAATCTCAGTGAAAAGTATCACAAACCTTTTATTACTTCTGTAGCCTTCCCTGATGCATTTAGGTCCGTGGCTGGAGGAGACAGGAGTGGTTCTGTAACTATTCATCTACCAGATAGACTCAGGATGAGTCTTGGCTGGTTCAGAACCTTTAAGAAACATTGTGTCTGGGGATGGGACCTCAGGAATCTGCACTTTTCATAAGCGCCCCAAGGTAATTCTTAGTTAGGTACCCTGAAGTTCAAGAATGGCTAGTCTAAAAACCGCAGCTTTCAGGATCTTTCTAGCTTTGAAAGAATCTTGAATCCCATATTTGCTCTCATTTCATTTGATAAATCTCAATGCATGCATGAGTTCTTCTTAAGCAATTTCAAAAATGTATATTCTTAGGAAGTTCCATTAATAGACAACTGTCTCCTTCACCTGTGCATCCACAGGAAACAGAGTCGGATGACATAGGGCCTCATTTCTCAAAATAGGGAGCAATATCAGGAAGAGCCAGGGGATGTGCAAAGCTGTAGGATAAATATGAATATGATGCATCTTCCTGCAGCATCAAGTTTTTCTTAGAAACAGTGTGTTTAAATTACAACAGATACATTGAGGAGTAGAATGCAAAGTTCACATGAGCTTTATGATAAACATGAAACTTCAAAAGATTTACTGGTTGTAGCAGATACTGGCTTCTCACACTCCTGGAAGTGGAGTTTTTTCTCCTCTTCTACCAAGTATTTCGTCTACATTCAGGGTCACCCTAGACCAGTGATTGCTATGTGTCTGGTTCTGTGACATTAATGAACACTCATTGGAAAGCATTATAGAAAATTACCCCCCTGTACACAGGGATGCTGACCAATTTGCTCATTAACTGACCAATCTACAAAGAGCACTTTCCATTTCTGCCACTATTTAGGGAATATTCACAAAAGATCATTTCCCATATTTTTTTTTAAATAGTGTGTTAATTAGAAAAGGAGGCTTAGCAGGAGGAAAAGAAGCTAACCATGTGAAAAGACACCGCAACTCTTCCTGACCACATTCCCCTTGTAACAGCAATTAAATAAAATATGCCTGAAATTACCGAGTTCCTAGAATGTATTTCTTACCACAAAGATAGCTTCATTTTCCCATAGGAGGTTCTTTTTTTCAAAATGTACCTGCTCAGAAAGAAACATATTCAAGGCCCTGAGTCTAATAATTGAGGATTTGTGAGCCAGTGATCCTGCTAAGCATGTAAGATTCCTTCACATCCAAGAGTTGCCTTGAGCACACTGCTCGGTTTTGTCCCCTCCATCTTGGCAAAGTTACCTTTCACGTCAGGAAGAGAGAAGTGATCAGTTGACAGAGGAAGAGAAAAAAAAAGGAAGAGAGAAGTGAGTAACACTCTTCTTCATTTTGCTGACAAGCTGTGATAAGCCTTGCTGGCTCAGAGTCAGTGTTGAACTTGACCTCCTGGGTAATTTGGAGTGGCCATGAAAGTCACAGCCTCAGAGTTCAGTAGACTTGGAGAGATAGCAGTGGCATATATTATTTGTTTAAAGAATGGCAAGTAGTAGTCTTCTCCCCTTCCTGACTCCTGCCTTCATCTCCTCGCTGCATTGAAGAATCACTCTAATGCATATTTCTGTTACAGGCATGAATCTTTCTCCACCACCCAGGCCGATGGCTGTGCTGTTGAGTGGCTCTCAAGTCTCCTCTTTCTGCTTGAATTGTAACCAATGCCCTCCCAGACCATTCTACATTCCACTGCCACGTTAATCTTCCAGAAGCACAACTTTGAATAGCACCTCTGCTCTCTGGGGGAAAGAAGTACTTTATGGGCTTAAATAGGTGTAAAGTCATAGCCTGATGTTCAGATGCTGTACGTTGTGGCTTCAACAGCCTTATCCCAGGATTCTCTGCTATTCCTGTGTACTCCCAATCTAACCAGATTATTCTTCCATGCCTTTGCTCATGCTCTTCCCTCCAGCCAGCATTTCCTTCCTGGAAGCCCTGCCTGACAGAACCTTACCCCATACGAAGTCTTCCTTAATCCCACCCAGTCCCCTCAGCGTGGTGCAGTTTGTCCTCCTCTGCTATTAATTCACTTGGACCTCACTTATGGCACATATAACATTCTTATGACTTGTCAAGTGTCCACAAAGAAACAGTCTTGAACTTAGAGTCAGAAACCTGGGGTCTTATCCTGGCATAGTTAGTTCCTGTCTTTGTGACATGGGCAAGCAATCTAACTTCTCCATGCTTCAGTCTTAGGGTCTGGGAAAAGGAGGTGTACCCCTGGGTGGAGTGAGGGGTAAGTGGCACAGTGCATGGGAATGAACTTGGTCCACAGCACTGGAATCCTTATGTCTCTGCTTTTCATGACCTTTCCTTCTTGTCTCTGAGCTACTTGAGGAAAGGGGCTGTGTCTTACCCATCCTTATATACTACTATTACTTTTATTATGTTACTATCACACGTTAGCATGATGATAGTTCTAATAATAAATCTTTGTGAAGCACCATCATTCTGAGTGCTTTATATGTATTAATTAATTCAATGATTTCAGTAACCCCAAGAGGTAGGTACCTACTTTATGGAGCAGAAAACCATGTACAGTATTTCACAAAGCCTCCAGTGAATAATGAATGAATGAGGGATTGAATGAGACAAAACCTTTTAGCAATGCCTTCTCTCTTTCTTCAGTCTACACCCCTACTTTTCTTTTTTTCTCACATGGTAAATGCAAAATTCGCAGAAAATGTAGAATGAGTTGAGCCCCTGAAAGATGTGTGGCCTCTCTGGGTCCTCACTTAGACTTCTCCTGAAGAGAGCTCCCGTGAGCTCCAAAGGACAGAGCTTGTGGCTGTCATGTTCTTTATTCTATTGGTGGGGCCTAGAACACTGCCTGCTGATGGATAGTTATGAAGTAAGTAGAGGAATCAATGTATAGACAGCACATTTGTCCCCTCGAGACCCATGTTACCAATGCTGGAGCAGGTGAGCAGTGTTCTCTCTTGCTTTCTCAGGCAGTACTACGAGATGCTTTACAACACAGCCGATGAGCTCCTGAACCTGGTGGTGGACCAGGGTGTGAAGTACACGGAGCTGGAGTACATCCATGCCCTGACGCTGCTGCACCGCAGCCAGACGGGGGTGGGGGAACAGACCACCCAGAACATGAGGCTGCAGCGGCTCAAGGAGATCATCTGCGAGCAGGCTGCCATCAAGCAAGCCACCAAGGACAAGAAGATAACTACTGTTTAACAGTATGCACTGTGGTTGGTGGCGGGGGTCCCCTCAGTCACACTCACTTTTTTCCTTGGTATGTTATTGGGTATATTCTGAGCTTAGTTTTCTCTACACTGATGCTTTAGTGGAGAGGAGGTGTAAGGATTTTTTTTTTCTCTCTAGTTTTGGCTTTTCATATAAATGCTAAAGAAAGGCTACAGTACAGAGTGTTTGGATTGAATAACTATTTTAATGCAGTCAAGTCTAACAGGACTGGGGTGGGATAGGGAGGAAGGTGGTTATCAAATGTTTAGACTCTGAAATACAAGTGGATGGATTACTAACAAACATTTCCTTTATTACTCAGTATTTATATAATTCCAGCCTTGGAAAGTAGACTGCTACTTACGTTTTAGTCCCTTCCAGAAACCATTTAATCGCGTTCTATTACATAAGCAGTGGGATTTTTTCCTCTCCTGACCTTATCAGTTTACATTTCAATGAAATGAGTGTATGTGCATTGTTGTCTATCTCTATTGCCAAAATCAAATAAATGGCTTCTCAGCTGGCTGCTGTTTACAACAAACTTCCCTAACCCAAACAGGACCTATTTAGGGCTAGGAATTAAAGTTCTTTGATCCCAGTCCCTGGGACAGTTTTGTATGCTGTATCTTATACACAGGTTATAGGTTGGTTTATTGCCATTTTGTTTTATTTCTGCTACATAAAAACCAAGAGCCATAAAATTAGACATATATGGAGGAACGAAAGGTGATGTAACCATCTGCTTGATTTTCCCCCTCTAATTTCTGAGAGAATAGTGGTTTGAGAACATTTCATCTCACTTGAAACATCGTTTGTGGGTAAATGATTCTTAGGCGCTTACTTGGTCTGAGCTCAGCTGAATGCGCAGAAGATAGGACAGGGTGACATTTCTCCTCTGTGCGGCCTCCAGCTGAGCCTGTCTGAATTTTCCCCTCCCATGCAATGTGGGCTCTGTGTTCCTGGCACGCTGGACCTCACCATGTCCCCCAGTCCCCAGTCCTCTTGCCGCCCATGGTTCATAGGTCACAGAAGGCAGCAGTGCACTGACTGGGCCACATCTCCAAGACTCGTGGAAAGGAGAAGAGAAGGGGCTTTGACCACACACAGTGAAGCCTCACACCCTGAAGGTGGGGGATTTTATACCTGTTTGTACAACTTTGGTCTTGATGGGGAAAACGGAAAATTAAAAAGTGTCTTGAGAAGCTTAAATGTTTTATGTCCTTTTTCTTGTATTCTTTATTCAGCAAATATTCCCCAAAAGCCTAATATGTGCTCCATGCTGCCACACACAGGGTCAACTGGACAGATGAAGAGGACATCCTTATTATCTAAGCATGTGGAAACTGGACTTGAGCCAAAATCCCAAGAGCTCGAACTCAGGGCTGGGTCAGAATCGGATCAGGTAGTGGGGCTGCCATGAAGGATGTCCAGTGGGCAGCTGGAGGTTCCAAGGGATTCTGGTGGGAAGGAGTGTCATCAATCTGCCTGACTTCAAGGGCCTGACTGGGAAGAAGCTGAATCTCTGTAGGAGACAACTGTGGGAAAACACATGCCCTAAACAATATCATGAGAACTAGTCTACCCTAGAAGCAGGGGTGGGAGGAGGGGGACGAGAGAAGATTAGAGTTGCTTAAGCTGCTTCCTCACGGTCATGACCCCCAGCATCGATTCTGTACCTTTTTTCCTGTCCACTCCAGACAGACAACCCTGACTGGTGACGGTGATGCCAGAAGAGCCATGGTGGGACTGAGATCACTCAGACTAGTTTTTTTGGGGTGTGGAAAAAGACATGGGTTTGGATTGAGCAGAATGTCAAGGACCCTGAGAACCAACCAAAAAATGGCAGATGAGCTGCTTCAGGGGCAACATTCAGGAAAGTGAAATCCCTGCTTTGCTGACAATGATGGGATCGAAAACAGCAACTCTGCACAGAAAAGGGGCTCTGGGACTCTTCCAAGACATTTAGGACATCCAAGTTTCTTTGAAGGTTGGCACATCAGTCTTTATTCTTCCACAGGTAAAGAATAGCCAATGACACACTCAGTGGATGGTCAACGGCTACCTCAGAACCTACCTGCATTTGGGACACAGGATTTCCACATTTTGGTCCTACTTAGGGGTATTTTGTGAGACTGTTGTGCTGTTTACAGCCTTGACCAACCAGAAGGTGCTAGAGAGAGCCAGGGTCTGCTAAGGACAGGGCCCACCAAACACAGACACAGTTACATAATGTTCTTGCATGAAGACCTCTCCTTAAGTGTGCTGTTGCAGATAAAAAGGCCAACAAAATAGGCCTTACCAGAAGGGATGCTGGAAAGAAAGCAAACCATTTTCTCATTCTTATACAGAGGTATGAATGAGAGGGACATGTAGGCTGCCACCTGCATCACCAGTCACAGCACCATGGAGAAGGCCCATGGGAGTAGGGGGGATCCTGAGATGGGAAATCAGCATGACCATGGAGACAGACCTAGATTCTGTCTCAAAAAAAAAAAAAAAAAAAGTACAAGAAAGCACTACCAGCACTTCTGAGAACACAATTTGCTGGTGTCGGGGGATATATGAGCTGGATCCTAGCTGATGAACTCGTACCCCCTTTCAAGAAATTTATTCTAAGGATGGCTAACTAGGAAGAGATTCTTTCAGTAGTTTCTGGGCCCTTGGGTATGGAAGAGAGGAAAGTAATATTTATGACATAGGTGGCTGTGAGGACAAAATGGGAATACATACTAAGTACCATAGAGTAGAGAACAGTCTTAGGAGAAGGAAATGCTCTCTGGGAGCTGCTGTTCTGACAACTGAGTTGGATGACGTCACTCCAAAGCCACCACACCTGGCCCCTTTACCATTTCTTGATGGAACTAATGGATCCCGTTCCCCAGGCTTTATGAATGGACCAGGATTCTTGCTCTGGTGCATAGCTGTGGCTGCCTCCCTAGGACCAGAGCACAGAAATTTCACAGTAACCAATCAAGGAGACCAGAGGCCAGGTCCAAGCCAGGGTCATTCCATTCAGGGCAGATGTGATCAGAAGACCAGCCAAGTGGCTGTCCCTCTAGCAGGATGTGAAAACAAGGAGAGTCCTGGTCAACACAATTTTGCTTAGAAAGCAAAGTAGATGCTGAAATACACACACCTGAGAGTGATTGTCTTAATGTGGCAGGAATGTAAAACAAATTGGACATAATTTGGAGGGAGGGTAATGAGGTACCAAGAACAAGAAAACATAAAGAATCACTAGGCACGGCAAGGTGTCAACCCCGTCCTAATTAGGCACAGTTGTTATAAGAAGTACATAATTAATAAGCGTGTGACCAGATGTGAAATACAGCAGAGGTTTTTCCTGAAATGGAAGTTATAATGAACTGTACGCAGCTGGAAGTAGTTGTCCTAATTTGGCGGAGGCGGAAGGCCTGCCTGGAATTTTGAAGAGGTGTAGTAAGATGCACACCACAGGTTTACACCTGAAAACAACTCATCCTATTCCAACTGGGCTGGGGTGTAATGAGATAGAGCTAATTATCAAGAGTGTAATGAGATGCAAAAGCCATTGGAACTGAGCTGGAAATGTCTTTAAAAGTGAACTAAGACGCAAACACCAGGAAAGAATTTCTGCTAATGGAGGTAGGTGGGAGTGTGATGAAACGTACACCATACGAGGAGGGGTTGCTTTAACATGTCTGGGCCAAAGATGCGTCTGTAATTAAAAATATTGCCAAGACATTCACACACCTGGAGCAAGAGTCCCTAGGAACCTAAGAATACAATAACTTGTAAAAGCTGCATGCATACTATTAAGATGTATGTAACCGCTTATGTGTGTACAAATAACCGGAAAAAAAAGTTAGGAGGTGAGGTGTTTTCAGGTGAGTGCAGTTCCCATTTTCCTTGATCCCATTTAGAAAGGTGACCTCAGATTCCTGCTGACTTTGCAATAGATACTCTAGCAGGAACCTGATTCCAAACAGAAAACCTGGCAATCTCCTCATCCCAAACTGATTTAATTACCTACCAGGCCAAGTTTTCATTTCGTTCACAAGGATTTATTTTCTGTGAGAGATCAGGAAACCATTAGTAGCTGCTTTTTGTGGTTGTTTTTATTTTATGATTGCTCTTATGTTATTCTAGACACCATTTATGGAACACTTCATGTGTATCAGGTGCTGTGCTAAATGCTTTACCACATTATTTCATTTAATCCTCACAATAATCCTATGAGATGTATATTATTATCATTCCCACTTTATAGAGGAAACTAAGGCTCATGTTAAGGACTTTGCACCAGATCCGGTAAGTGACCCAGCTCTGCCCAAAACCAGAGTTCATGCTGGGAACCGTAGCCAAATCCAAAGCTCATACCACCCATCTCACAACAGCCAATAAGACAAGACATACTCAACTATTTTGTCCAAATAAAGGAAAATGACTTTGAGGAAGCCAGCAAACCAAGATGGTAGACTGGTATCCTAAAGAACCATCTTGAAAGGCATGAATCTCAAGCTTCTTTTTATATTGGGGAAAGGGAACAAGGAGGGAACTAAAGTCAGGAGGTCACAGGTGACAGGTGACTGCAGACATCTGGGTGTCAGCAAGAGTCTGAGGGAGTTTCATAACTTCTTTGTCCTTGGTCAGGTCACAGTGCTCGTGTAAGTCTTTAGCATAATATTGTTATTTGGGTATATGCCCTCATCTCTTCAGGGGTTAGTTTTGGGAAAATAGTGTAATTACATAGCATAATAATATTATCTTGTCTGTTTCTTTGAGGAGTTTTGGAAACACTATCAAGAAAGCCTGCTGTGTTGAAGCATAGTAAGAGTGCAGCCCCCCTTACCGCGCCTGTTGGTTAGAAAGCCCAGGCTATGGTAGGGTGGACCCAAGACAGTTACTTGCTGTATGTGGACACCTGAAGGCCCCCGGAACCGGACGTCCTGATCATAGGAACCGGATGTTCTGATCTTACACGGTTATTTCAGCCCCCTCCCTTCACAGGCCGATTACCCTTGTGTGTCTGGTTTCTTAAGCCTGCTTCCATTTAGCTATTAGTGAGGGTTTTGCATCTCATTGCCTGCCAGCATATTATGTGCATCTCATTAACTCTGAAGGCTCCAGTACTCTTTAGGGACCAGACCTTCACAGACTTAATGGCCTTCTGCCTGGGGTTTGAGTTTGCTGTTACTCTTTCCACCTCTGCTGAGGAATGTCAGCCCATGGATTTCTAATACGTTCACAAATTGCTCTATGAAATTGAGGTGAGAAAAATGTCACATTCTTTTTTTTTTAATTTTAAAAAATCAAATCTGGCTCTGAGCCCCCACTTACCATTCTCAGCAGAAGTCCGACTCCAGTCATGGTGACTTCCTCTCAGGCAGGGGATGGGGGTTTTGGGGAGAGGCTTCCCCTCCTTCAGGTTGACCAACACCCTGCTGCTCAAGCAGGTCAGGAAAGCGGGGTGAGCACAACATCATCAGGGCATCCTCATCACTCTGTCCCCATGTTCCTCCTGCGACACAGTGAAGGCTCTGAACACTGGTGCTGTCCTCAGGCCCTGTGCTCCACATGCAGAGTCCTCTCCAGCGTGCCCAGGCTTCATTCCGGGGACCTCCAGGCCTCAGTGTCCATCCACCACAGGCATCCCTCACAGTCACCGAACCCAAGGTCCTGCCTGCTATGAGCCAGACGCCGTGAAGCTGCTGTGCACACTACAGGCCTTGTCTCTTCTCAGCTGTGGGGGATCTGACACTCCAGGTTGGGCAGTTCTCTCCTCTTTCCTCCCAATGCCAAAGTCTCTTTTCCTTTCTGCCACCGGGAAAACAAAGCTTCCTTCCCTGGGCCTAGACCTTTGAAAACAATAGGCCGCTGGAGGGCGTATCTGAGTGAAGATAAGTTTTCTCTCTCCCTTCCCTCCCATTCTTCTCCCCTTTTTTTCCTTCTGCCCTGAAAGAAGAAGTTTGTTAACCAGACTCCCAAGGATAAAGAGAGGCTGAGCTCAAGAGCAATCCCCAGGTAACCCTATAGGGTGGCAGTGGGAATCTTTTGTCCTAATCTGGAGTGGGGGGTTGGCATCAATTACTTTCTTAATAACTCACTCTATTGTGCATTCATATAACCTCATAGAACTTGAGAGAGCTTCCGTCCCAACCATCTCACTTTTCAAAGGAGCCAGAGGAGCAAAGGGAGGAGGCCCAAGAGAAGAGAGTGGGGATGCCTGGTTCATGTCTGGGTCAAGACCATCATCCAGGTCTCAACTGCAGCTCCTAGCATCCTGCATTTGGGAGCCCCCATGTGAATCACACTGTTAGACTGCCAAGTAGAGGGACAGAAGGCAAGATCCTGCCTTCAAAGACATGACTGTTGCATGAAAGAACAGGGCAACACACATGAATCCACTACGGAGTATTGTAAGCTGGTGTAACACTGAAAGCTCACTGTGTGGTTCATGTTAAATACCTGAGGAACTCTGAGAAATGAATAATGATTGTAGACTATTGTTAGTCATATACAACTTAGCTGGGGAAATGGAACTGGACCATGGTCTTGAAAAACAAGTGGAGTTAGAGAATTAGTGTGGAGATTGAGATAAAGGTAATGCATTTTGTCAACCTCCACAGTATAAAAAAAAGTAAAAGTGAAGCAAAAGAAAACTCAGGAGTATGAGGAGAATCAGCACAGTGCAGTGATGAGAACTAGCCAAGGAGGCAAACCAGCCTACTAGAAGGCTTAGCACATTCTGGATATTCTTGACTTCTTTTTTCTTACCTAGCTGGGAGCCAGCAGATATATGGGACCTTTGAATCCTCTAGAATTACATGCATACAGCCTGGGTGATTTGGGGTGATGATGTATAAGTGTATTACATGAAATCAGATCTGAGGTTTTCATTTGTTCTCAATATATCCTGCTGTCCATCTTCCAGGAATATAGTAGGATCACATTTCTGGGCCTATATTAGTCCATTTTTATACTACTGATAAAGACATACCCAAGACTTTAAGTAGTTTATAAAGAAAAGAGGTTTAATGGACTCACAGTTCCACATGGGTTGGGAGGCCTCACAATCATGGCAGAAGACAAAAGGCATGTCTTACATGGCAGCAGGCAAGATAAATGAGAGCCAAGTGAAAGGGAAAACCCCTTATAAAACCATCACATCTCATGAGACTTTTTCACTACCACAAGAACAGTATAAGAGACCCGCCCCCATGATTCAATTATCTCCTACTGGGTCCCTCCCACCACACATGGGAATTATGGGGGCTACAATTCGAGATTTGGGTGGGGACACAGCCAAACCATATCAGGGCCCTTCCGTGTTTGGGTGGTACCATGTGATTAGGTGGCCAATAAGTTATGAGTAGAAGGGTGTCACTTCCCAACCAAAACCATTTAATTACCTGTGTGAAACCCTCCAGAGCTCAGTCCCACCTCTCACAACAGCCAGCAATGTTCCAGTTAGTGACTACTCACTTAGCTTGGGTTCCAGAGGGAGCAAGAGGCAGAGCAGAGCCCCAGCTGACCTGTAGTGGACACGAGGTAAGCACGAAATACGTCTTTGTTGTTTCAACCATTGACATTTTGAGATTGTTTATTACTGCAGCATAACCTTGCCTGTCCTGACTGATACACATAACAAACAGGCTGACCATGATGAGGAGAGCAGAAAGAGCAAGGGAATTTTAATGAGGGATGAAATTTTGACTTTGAAGAGAACTAGTTGAATGGAGGATTGGGAATAAGAGCCAAGTTTAGAGGCTGAAGGGAGAAAAGATAGTGTTTTAAGTCTTCAGTCAGTACATGTCTGTGCTAAAGACAGAAGCAACAGGTATGTATTGTTTACTCAAGGAGTGTATTAGCCAGGGTTTTCCAGAGAAACAGAACCCACAGGGAATATATATCCAACATATATATATCCAACATGTATATATATCCAACAAAGGAACAAAAAAATATATAAATATATATCTAACATATAAACAGAAAAAAACTATCATCTATAATTTTATATATATGCATATCTCAAACAAGAAATGAAGAACAACAAATATTCTTCACTTTTGTGTTCTTACCTTGTTAGAAGTCAGCAGATACATGGAATCTTTGCACCCCTAGAATTATATATATAGATGGTCCATGACTTACAATGTTTTAACTTAAAATTTTTTGGCTTTACATTGGTTCAAAAGCAACACTCATTTAGTAACACTCCTTGACTCACATCCTGATAAACCCATCGTAAGTTGAGGATCTGCATATATGTATGTGTGTATGTATAATCAAGAGAGCAGAGCAAGACAGAGAGAGAGACGAGGAGACAGAGTTATTATGGGAGTTGGCTCACATGATTATGGAGACTGAGAAGTTCCATAATCTACCATCTGCAAGCTGGAGAATCAGGAAAGCTGGTGGTGTAATTCAGCCCAAGTCTGGAGGCCTGAAAAGTAGTAGAGCCAATGGTATAATTCTCAGTGAGAGACTTTAAGGTAAGGGTCTGATCTAAGTCTCAGAGTACAAAGACCCAAGAACCAAGAGTTCCAGTGTTTACAGGCAGAAGAACATGGATGTCCCAACTCAAAGAGAGTGGGAAAGACTTGTCCCTCCTCCACCTTTTTATTCTATCAGGACCTTCAGCAAATTGGATGATGCCTACCCACATTGGTGAGCACAGATCTTTACACAGTCTACTGCTTCAAATGCTAAGCCCTTCTGGAAACACCCTCACAGACAGACCCACAAATAATGTCTTACCAGCTATCTGGGCATCCCTTAGCTCAGTCAAGTTGACATATAAAACTAACCATCACAACAAGCAACCCTGGATCCCCGCCGGTTTATTTATGTCTTTTGCTTTCTCCACCTTCTTCCTTTATTTGAACTCCTATAATGTTAGTGAATTTAGATACATAGGCCTTAATTCAGTGTCTCTGAATATTCATAGAAAAGCTTCTATGTAAATCCAACATATAAAGAGAAAAAAACTATAACAGCTAAATATATATAATATCATAGATAAATATTATAGATCTGCTATCTATAATAATTAACTGTTATTAAAGTTTAAACCCCTCTACAAGATGCCACACATCCCTGCTCCAAAATCCTGATATCTGTCCTACTGGACCAGCCTCATTTTCCTTAGGAACTTTCCATTTCAGTACCATTTATTAGCCATCCTCAGAAATGTTTATCCTCTGACAACATGGCCCAATCACCAAAACAGGAAAAAGATTGGGAAAAAGTATATATTTTTCTACCCTCCTCCCCAGCAGCTTAGAGTTCCTTATATTTCTCTGATGTCCCAATGGATGTAAATGTTAATGGTTTTGAACAAGATTTGAAGTTGCAATCTTAAAATGAGAAAGCATACACTTAAATGTGGTTAACTCAGCTAGCTTTAAGAGACTAATAAATAATAAAGCATGCAGTGCTAGACCTTTTGGCAGTTAAAGAGCAATTCACTCATCTATCATAACAGCAAACATTAAAGTATTTGCATAGGGGGTATAGAAATTCTTGCATCTTATAGTTGTATTAACTATCATCATTTTCTTAGATTTTCATTTCCATGTTTCCTGGATGCCCCTGAGATCCTTACACACTGTTCCAGACCCTACAGAGTTCAGAAGGGAAGTAAGAGTAGCTACATCGTTCATCCCATATCTCACCCCTCCATCGAGGACTATCTATGGTGGTTTGACATCCCTGCTGTCCGGATTCCTTTAGTAAATATCAGTAGCCTTCTGCCATAAGCAGAGGTGGAAGCAATGTGGCTCCTCCCCACAACTTTGCTAGCAGGTAATGTGCTACAAAGTAAGCATAGAAAACATTCATTAGCAAGCAAGTACAAACATCGTCTTCCAACTTGCTCAGGAAGCACTGTCTGTCCCTATTCTCTGACCAGCACCTTATTGGAAAGTTTCCTCTGAGGCAAGCACAACGATGTTCTGTCAGCAGGATCAGACCCACTTTCTAGTTAGATCCAGAGGCAGAGTTCTGCATGCATTCTGGGTGTTGAGGACCCAGAGTGCTGTTTCAGAGCTGTCAAGTACTAGGTTTACTTATTTTTTAAATTCATTCGCAAAAAGTTGCTAAAGCCCGTAAAATCTTACCAGCCCACCGCATGTCTTGAGCAATTTCAGCACTCATTTCTAACCCCTTTTATGCTGATTAACCAACCCTCCAGTACTATTCCTATTTAGATGGCAGTCCTTGAAAACTGCCACAGCCATCTCTTGAGAGTGTGTTCTGGAAGGAGGCACCTGCGTCTGGTCTTTAAGGACAGCATTTCTCAAAGAGCTGCCCAGTTGGGCTGTACTGTCCCTCATTAATAATACCCTGCCCTTCAGATGCAGTGTCAGTTCCGGTCCTCCACAATAGGACATCTACTAACTGTTACTTTCCTAGTTATGGTCATGAGTTTGCACTGAGCCACCCACACGTCCTTGGAAACTCCAATGCAGATTTGCAAGGCAGGATCCAGGGTCCAGTCCCGGCCTGCACCAGAGCACAAGAATGCTAAACACATTCACCAGAAACACCCTCTCCCCCGCAAAACCTAACCCCTGTTGCTAGTCCAAACAGGCTCCCTCTCCAAGGATACAGAGCCTTGTACTCTGATCACGCTAAAATCTAGAGTCCATCCAGCCTATGATATTAATAGGTAGGGCCATGCCACCAGCCCATAGCTTATTAATAATGTATAGCTGAAGCCCTTGACTTAGTGCAGCTATAAACATCCCTCATCTGCATGATTAGCTCTTATCTTACTGATTAGAAAGTTTTTTCCTTCCACAAAACCTGCTCTTTCTGAATGAATGGCTCTTTTAAAGGCAGCCAAGTTCTCTAAAATACATGGCAAACCCAAATAAAAAAAGAATCTACAACAAAAACAAAATTTCACTATTTTCTTCATGGAATGAGAAGAAAGGAGCTTAAGAAGGTTTTTAAAAGTTCAGCTACATGCTTACTGAAGGGACTAAAAGTAGTGTGACTGCAACTGGGGGCTTGGGAAGATAAGGTTGGAGAATAATTCAGGGGCCAGTAGGAGATGTCAATTTATATATATATAATTTTTTTTTTTTTACCTTGAGGGATCTGATGTAACCACTAAGGAGTTTTAAGCAAGTAAGTAGTATTGAGTTTTGACTTTACAAATATCACCCTGCAGGGAAGGTGGATAACGGATTGGAAAGTAGATGGCAGGAAGACTAATCAGTGGTCAAGGAGAACAATGGTAGTGGCTTCAACTAGGGTGGTAGTAATACAGATGGAGGGAGGTAGACAAATTCAGGAAATACTGAAAAGCACAATGGAGGCCAGGTCTCATGCCCATAATCCCATTCCTTTGGGAGGCTGAGACAGGATTCCTTGAGCCCAGGAGTTCAAGGCCAGCATGGGCAACATAGCAAGACCCCATCTTTACAAAAAAATTTCTAAAATTAGACAGGCATGGTAGCACCCATCTGTAGTCCCACCTACTTGGGAAGCTGGGGCAGAAGGATTGCTTGAGCCCAGGAGTTCAAGGTTGAACTGAGCTATGATCATGCCACTGCATTCCAGCCTGGGCACCAGAAATGAGACTCTATCTCTAAAAAAAATTACAAATATATAAATAAAAGCATGATTGCTCCCTCACCTCCTTTAAATCTGTGCTTGAATTTTACCTTCTAAATGAGTCCTTCCTTGACCACCTATTTGAAACAGCAGCCCTGGCCGGGCGTGGTGGCTCACACCTGTAATCCTAGCACTTTGGGAGGCCAAGGCAGGTGGATCACCTGAGGTCGGGAGTTTGAGACCAGCCTGGGCAACCTGGCAAAACCCCATCTCCACTAAAAATACAAAAATTAGCTGGGTATGTGGGCACATGCCTGTAATCCCAGCTACTCAGGAGGCTGAGGCGGGAGAATTGCTTGAGCCCAGGGGGTGGAAGTTCCAGTGAGCCAAGATTGTGCCACTGTACTCCAGCCTGGGTGACAAAGCCAGACTCCATCTCAAAAAATTAAATAAATAAAAAATTAATTAATAAATAGCAGCCCCTTCCCCATGCCCCATCCTTTCTCTGCTTAATTTTTCTCTATAGTTTTTATTGCCATCTGATATTATGTATACCTCAATTGTTAATTTCATCATTGTTTGTCTTCCCCAACTAAAGTATACACTCTTTGGGGGCAGGGATTTTTATATCTTTTGTTCTCTGTAGCCCACCAATACTTAGAATAATCCCTGGCACACAAATGATGGTCAATAAATATTTTTAGAATGAATGAATAGGTGAAGGATGACAGAACTGACAGGATGTGATTATTGGTTGAATGGGAGTGGGTAAGAGGCAGTGGTAAAGGAGCAAAGGCTGGTTCCCACGTTCCTTGCTAGGTTAACTGAGGGGATGGCGTACTAGTCTGTGAGATAAGAAACACCAGGCAGGACAGGGAGAAGCAGGTTTGGAAGTGAAGGGTTGGAGGTGAAGGAGGTGATGGTAAACTTGAGGCACTTGTGGGCCATGTACAGAAAGATGTAGAGGGGATAGGACTTTGGGCTGAAAGAACAGATTGTGCAGCCTTTAGAATCTATATACATTCCAAAAATATTTGTTGTATACCCACTTTGTTCCAGACTCTACACTAAGCATGTTGAATACGCAGATGACCAAACTGAGATTTTTACCAGAAAGCGGTCCCAATCGAGACCCCAAGAGAGGGTTCTTGGTTCTCACGCAAGAAAGAATTCAGGGAGTGTCCCTACAGTAAAGTGAAAGCAAGTTTATTAGGAAAGTAAAGGAATAAAAGAATGGCTGCATCATAGGCAGAGCAGCCCCAGGGGCTGCTGGTTGCTCGTTTGTATGGTTATTTCTTGATTATATACTAAACAAGGGGTAGATTATTCATGAGTTTTCTCTGACAGGGTGGGCAATTCCGGGAACTGAGGGCTCCTCCCCTTTTTAGACCACATAGGGCAACTTCGTGGTGTTCGTGGCATTTGTAAACTGTCATGGCGCTGATAGGAGTGTAGCAGTGAGGACAACCAGAGACCACTCTCATGGCCATCTTGGTTTTGGTTGGTTTTAGCCAGCTTCTTTACTGTAACCTGTTTTTTTGTGGTTTGTTTTTTGAGACTTAATCTTGCTGTGTTGCCAGGCTGGAGTGCAGTGGCACGATCTCGGCTCCCTGCAACCTCCACCTGCCTGGTTCAAGCGATTCACCTGCCTCCGCCTCCCGAGTAGCTGGTAATACAGGCGCATGCCATCACGCCCAGCTAATTTTTGTACTTTTAGTAGAGTTGGAGTTTCACCATGTTGGTCAGAATGGTCTTCATCTCCTGACCTCATGATCCACGTGCCTCCCAAAGTGCTGGGATTATAGGCGTGAGCCACCACACCCACCCACTGCAACCTGTTTTATCAGCAAGGTCTTTATGACTTGTATCTTGTGCTGACCTCATATCTCATCCTGTGACTTAGAATGCCTTAATCGTCTGGGAATGTAGCCCAGTAGGTCTCAGCCTTATTTTATCCAGCCCTTATTCAAGATAGAGTTGCTCTGGTAAAGGCCTCTGACAAAGTCATGCAAATGGATGACATTACATATAAAATCACAGTTACCACACAGTTGATAACAGCCAGTGTTACTGAGGGGGCAGGGAGTAAGCACCATAATAGGCCTTGGAAGGAACTGGAAAAGGGTGGAAACTTTCTGGAATATAATTTGGCAGTATGTATCAAAAAGCTAGAAATGTACACATCTATGACTCAGCAATTTCCCTTCTAGCTATATATTTGCTGGTCATAAGCATAAGATTTGCTCTTCACCAAGAGAACAAGGGAGGTTCCTACTTGGATATGACCAGCTTGTGTATCAAGCAGGCACCTAAGAGCCCCATCCAGTGATGCACCAGCAGGATACCCCAAGAGGGGTTATATGGGCCCCATCTAGATGCAGCTACAGAAAAGTCAGGGTCCACCTCTGTTCCCTTGCTTATGTCTCAGGCACACTCTCACAGAAGGGCAACTGGTTCCCTGTTCCAGTTATTTGTCTCTGAATAACAAACTAATCCAAGACTTAGTAGTTTAAAACAGTGATTATATCTCATGATACTATGGGTCAGGAATTTGAGCAGGAATCAGCTGGGTGATTCTTCTGTTCCACATGGCACCAACTAGAGTAACTTGATGATACTAAGCTGATACCTGGGCCAGTCTGGAACATCTAAGATGGCTTCATTCACAAGCCTGACACCTTAGTGGGAACAGCTCTTGCCTGTAGTCTCAGAGCCTGTCCATGTGGTCTCTTCAGCAGGGTAGTTAGACTTCTTAGACGGTGACTCAGGGCTCTAAAAAAACAGCAGAAGTGACCAGTCCTTTTAAATGCTAGTCTTAAAACTAGCATAGCATCACTATGACCATACTGTAAAGGTTAAAATGTAATAGGCCAGTAATAGATCCCACCTCTTAACAGGAGGAATATCAATGAATTTGCAGCCATCTGTAATCTGCCACGCTCTCTGGTTCAGGATTTTCAAGGGGGCAAGGTCTGATGCGTACATCCAAGCTGTTCTGCCCCTCTACTGTGTGGGCCGATTTCTCTCTAGAAGTGTCTTGCAAAATCAAAGTCTCTCCATTTCTTTCTTCATAGGAAATGAGGCTTATTATAGCAAACATAAAGAATCCCTTATACTATCACTCTAATACCAAGGCTGCCTGGCTCCAGTGAGATGCTAAGCTGGCTCTCCTGAGAAGGCCATTTGCTGTGAAAGAGATATAATCAGCCTGGAAACATGACTCATCCAAGGGTGTGGAATTTCTACCAATCAGTTATCACACTGGTCACCAGCAATAACTGGCCATTCTGAAGGCAGCTGCTTCTAAGCCAGGTGTGCAGGCCTTAGTTATAATTCCTAAATATTCTTGGGAAAGTCATTGAAACTTCCTTATTTCTCAGTAGTGGAGAGACATAGCTCTTGCCAGTGTTATAGACAGTTTAAGATCTCTTAAGGCACCATGAACTACACAAAAAGTGCCTGAGGGGTGACCAAAAGTGAGACGATAGCTACCAATTGGTGGGGCACCATCAAGGCAAGGAGAAGAGCAACCAGTGGCACTGGGCAACCTCACTGAGAAAGCTGATCAGCGAGCAGTTTCCAAGAGGCTGGAAGATCCTCTCATCTCAGGCTGACATCGGGACTCTCCTTGGATTATCTTTATATCAGGAGGGCCTCAGGAAGGTTTCTCTGTATGTAGATGCCTTCCTACCTTGCAAAGCTGGCAGGTGGTTACAAAGGGCACAAGCTTTCCAAGCTGATACTTTTAATCAGCCAATATGAATATTTTCAAAGAATTAAAGGAAATCATGTCTAAAGAGTTAAAGGACAGCATAAGAATGATATCTACCCAGCAGAAGCCTCATAAGCCAGGAGATACTGGGGGCCTATTTTCAGCATTCTCAAAAGAAATTCCAACCAAGAATTTATATCCCACCAAACTAAGCTTCATAAGCAAAGGAGAAATAAAATATTTTCCAGGTAAAAAAGTGCTAAGGGAACTCATTACCATTATACTAGCCTTACAGGAGATCCTGAAGGGAGTTCTAAACATGGAAACCAAAGACTGATACTGCCAGAAAAACATACTTAAGTACCTAGCCTGCAGACCCTATGAGGCAAACACACAATAGAAATTACAAAGCAAACAGCTAACAACTTCAGCATAGGATCAAAACCTCACATATAAATATTAACCTTGAATGTAAATGGTCTAAATGCCCCACTTAAAAGGCACAGAATGGCAAGCTGTATTTAAAAACAAGACCCTTCTGTCTGCTGTATTTAAGAGACCCATCTCACACATGATGGTGCCCA
>CAUYQU010025240.1:0-76727 GCA_963574635.1 Cheracebus regulus
ATGTTCTTTTAGCTCACAGAAGTTTCTTATTATCCACCTTCTGAAGCCTGATTCTGTGAGTTCATCACACTCATCCTCCGTCAAGCCTTGTTCTCTTGCTGATGAGGAGGTGCGATCCTCTGTAGGAGGAGAGGCATTCTGATTTCGGGTGTTCTCAGCCTTTTTGCACTGGTTTCTTCCCATTTTTGTGGATTTATCCACCTGTCGTCTTTGTAACTGCCGACTTTCAGATTGGGTCTCTGAGTGGACATCCGGCTTGTTGGTGATGAAGTTTTTTCTGTTTCTTAGTTTTCCTTCGGGGGGGCGCCCCTTCCCCACAGAGCTGGGCCTTCCCGGGTTCAGCTGTGCTTGCTCTCAGTCCTCAGGGCTTCCAATTGCTGTTCTCCTTATGGGGATGGGACCAGCGGAGCCTTTGGGCACCCAGTGCCGTACACTCTGCACCGAGAAGCGCCGCGCCAGCCAAAAGAGTCATGCTGGTGACCCGGGTGGCTCCTTCGCTGGGAATCTCCCAGTCTGTGGGTATCAAAAATTCATCTGCAATTGCGGCATCCACTCACTCTCTGCGCTTTCACTGGGAGCTACAATCCTGAGCTGCTGCTACATGGCCATCTTGGATCTCTCTCCGCTTGGGGGCTTTTGGAAGCAAGGTGACATTCTGCTGATTTGCAGTGGGGCTCATGATCATTGTTTCTAGAAAACACCACTTTTGGGGTGCCAAGAAACATATACTAAAGTACTACAGTTGGTTCTTGGGTAAAGATGCATACAAACAGTTGTATTAGCCTTGATCTTTGTTTAGTTTTATCTTTTTTACTTTTGCCATTCAGGACATGTGTAGGTCCTGTTAATCTCCTGGGTAAAGAAATGAGAAATTATTTGACTGGCAAATAAATAAGCATGGACATGTATTTTATAGATGCTTGAAAACTGTTGCCCATGTATGTCTGAACTGATGAATTTTAAATTTTACACATGCATCAATTAAGTGAACACATTTGTTAAGTCTGAACTGTGTGCCAAGCACTGTGCTAGGTGCTTTGAGGAATCAGGATGAGTGACACAGATCCTGTCCCATCTTGCTGACTAATAGGAGAGAGAAGATTGCAAAATAAGCTTCATGGACACCTAATAGAATATTGTATCATTGGAGAGTTATAAGTAAAGCGTTGAAGAGTCCTCTGGATAGAGAGTACCTCCAGTGGAGGGAATCGGAAAAAGTGTAATGAAGGAAATGTGAGAGATTCAAGTTATTCTAGATAGAGGGACCCATAGGAGCCCAGGCCTCAAGGAAGGAAATAATGGGATGTACTTGGGAAACAGTGAGTAGTTGATTCTGATGAAATGTAGGGAGGGTTAGAGGTGCACAGTTTCTGGTCACCCCAGGAGTGAGGAGGGTGGACAGGGCCAGGCTGTGGTGTGTTGACTTGATTCTTTGTTTTGGGTTTTTGAGCTGGAAGGCCTCAAGATTAGAACTTTGCTGTGGTAATACAGTGACTGTGTTGTTGGAGCTTAGCGGCTTGGGGAACGGATAGTGTTAAAAAACTGGGGGTTTAGGTGTTACTGAGGAGACTTTTGTCGTAATTTAGGCAGGAGGTAATGAGGGCATGAAGTAATGTGTAAATTATGTGTAAGAAGTATTTGGGGGTTAAGTTGATGGGTAGTTGAACCTGACTAGATTAGAGCATATATTTATTCAATACATTTTGATAAATAATCCTCTTTCCTCCCATTGCACAGTGAACTTGGAGCTCCCTGGCCAGGTGAGGTCAAGAAGCAAGAGGCATTAACTGTAGCCTTCGGTTTCAGCTGTGCATGACTGTGGCTGGGAGTGTGGTGATGCAGAAACCTGAGAACACCCAGCCTGTTACACAGGCCTTGAGGAGAGTGTAGAATTTATCTGGTCCTTCGCTTTCAGATAATTTCTGATAAACCATTGCAGACAGCTGAGAATCTCATCTCCTGTTATAAACCACTGGCAGAGAAACGGATTAGCAGTGAGCTATTAGGGGGCCTTCATTTTTTAGAGAGTGTTTAGGGTAGAACAGATAGCTTTAAAAACCATTTATCTTGTCCTCTTTAAAATACCCAGTCATAATCAGTGTGCTTAATCATGAGGCCCAGACCAGCTGTCTTCTCCACCACTGTGTCTTCAAAGCTGACATTTTGACTTCATATCAGTTTTCAGGAATGTCCTTTCCACGCTCCCCTTTGAAGGGAAAAATGAAAGAAGCCTTTAAAAATAGTAAACTCATAAACAATTATTTAGAGAGGGGATATAAATTAGGTATTTATTTTGTTACCCTTTTTTGCACATCTTTATAGTTTACTTGTTCCAGGTGAGAGAAAATGTGCAACAGGGGCCTCGGTTCATTTTTAGATGTGAACTTCTTTCACATTTCCAAATAAATGCTCAGTCACTGCATGGATTGATAAATTATAGATGGAAAACTGTTCTCAGTTTTCCTCCTCTTAGATTTCTTTGCTTCATGTGACCGTGGGTCTCCCTCTTCTCTTTGAAACTCCATCTTCCTTTGATATCTAAATACTGTCACTGCTACCTGTTATTTATCGATATAGTGACAGCAGTTATAATGATAAGTCTTTCTTTGCCTCTTTCTCTCTGTTTCATTATTTTCCCTTTCAGCTTCCTATTGTGGCCATCCTCTAGAAAATGGGGACCTGCTGTTGTCCTCCTTTTACTTTCAGAGAGTTGAGTTACCGCCTCTGTTCCAGTGACTCATTCCCGAGTCTTGATTTCCATCTTTGAGCAAGACACCTGTGGAGGTCAGGAGAAAGCTAGCTGGTGAAGAGAGAAGATGAGAGAAAAAGGTGGAGGATAAAGGAGAGTTTACCCCAAATGGAAGATCTACAGGTCTTAGTATAAGGCTTCAGAATAGAGAAACATAGTAGGAGGCGAGGCTGTGAAGGTACTGAACCTCCGCTTCACGTTGGAAGGGAGTGCTCCTCAGTGTGAAACCTGCGGATGGGTTGGTCTGTGAACTGTTTGTCACTGACCTGTGACAAGATGAGTTGTGCTTGAAGATGAATGGGAAAAAAAAGTTGAGAATTCATGTTTAGAAACTTTTAACAAATTGACAGGGTAACGTTAAATCTGTTGAATCTAGCAAAAATTTAGTGCTTATATTTTATATGTCTTTGTTTTTTATTTCATTTATTAGTAATTGTCATGATTATTTATATTTTATAAAAGTATTGGTCCCCAGTGGTTTGGAGGAAAAAGAAGACCCTCACCACATGTGGTTTGAGAGGCCCTGTTGTAGGTATGTGAAGATGGTAGTTGGAGGATGTTTCAATGGAAGTGGTTGGTTTGGCCCCAGAAACCAAGGGGTGTCAGGTTGGGAGGCATGTGTGTGCTCACCTGAGACAAAGGGAGCCCTGATGACATGGTGTCCGATGACGTGCAGGAGTTGCAGAGTGGAGGAATTATCTGCTGGGTGAGGCCTTCTAGGCTGGGAAGTGTTCCCTACAGTCTGCGTAGGGCTGTGGCCTGCCACCAGCAGCGTCATTTTGGCTCACTAGCCATGAAGAGTGTGGCATCCTTCAGAATACCCTAGGCTTGCTTTTTGTCATAGGTTTGTCTCTGTTCTTTCCTACCTTGCCTCTGTCTAGACGTACTGCACAAGGCTTACTGTTGGTTCTTTTTTTTTGTTTCCTACATCCTTCTCTAATATTCTGACATAGAGAGTGATTCCCTGTGTTGCTGGCTTTCTTGGACCTCTTGTATTCTGAGTCTTGTACCTTCACATGGGTCTTTTCCTAATTCTGTCCCTTATCTGACCGTGGCTGGTTTGTCTTTCTGCAAAAGATGGTGTCATGATGGATACCTAGCAAATGGTAACACCCGCAGAGTAGATTCGGGGACCCTGGGCCGGCAGCTCCATAATTCTTTCTCCCCTTTCTGCCGAAGAGACAGGATATTAAACCACTGAACTGGCGCAGTCCTGGGCTGCCTGCCAATGGAATATTTGGGGAGAGAATGGTGCAGCTTTTGTTTCTCTTGCCTTCTGTGTAGCCTTGGGGTGGATTCTGAAGGGATGTTTTCCCTTGCAGGAGTAACCCATTTGGTATTGAGAAAGCAGGAAAGCGAGTTTTCCTGTTACGAGCAGTGAACAAAAAGCAGAAAAGCAGGCAGCGGATGGTGATATCCTGTTGGCGAAGGCTTGCAGGAGCGAATGCAGACAAGTGCCCCTCATTCTTTCCGCATCTTTAAGGAAAGCCAGGAGGTGGGAAGGAAATCAGTTACTTTGCAGGCCACATCCAAATGGTTTTCCTTTTATTTATGGTGCTTAATAAGGAGGTCATAGCTGTATGCTTTGTGATTTAAAAACTTGTCAGACCAGAGATCTGTAACACATGACAAATTAGAAAAACAAAATAGTTTGGTGGGGTTTTTTTTTTTGGTTTCCCATGAGGTCGTTCTAAGTTTGCTTGGGAGGGGGCAACGAACTGTAAAAGTAAATGTAAACTTTATACAAGTTTTATTTATTTTTACGTTTAAAATCACTTAAAGATGGCAAAATTCCTACTGAGTTAGATATTTAAGATGGCTTCTCAGATGCTCTTAGGGGACCATTCTATGGTACATTTTAAAATGAACTAGGGACAGGCATGGTGGCTCATGCCTGCAATTCCGGCAATTTGGGAGACCAAGGTGGGAGGATCACTTGGACCCAGGAGTTCAAGACCAGCCTAGGCAACATAGTGAGAGCCCATCTCTATAAAATATAAAAAAATTAGCCAGGCATGGTGGCATGCAGCTGTGATTCCAGCTAATTGGGAGGCTGAAGTGGGAGGATCACTTGAGCTTAGGAGCTAGACGCTGAGGTGAGCTATGATGGTGCCATTGTACTTCAGCCTGGGCAACAGAGTGAGACCATGCCTCAAAAAAAAAAATAGCTTCTTCCTCTCTTATTACACAAGCAATACATGTTTATTATAGGAAAATTAGAAAACATATACAGACAACCAAACAGTACAGGAATGGGCTAGAAAGACATGGGGGTGGAAATTAGAGTGGTGTGGTGAGAGGGCAAAGGAAGGTCATCTGGGTGCAGCGGGGGTGGGGAGAGGGCCAGGGAAACCTCACAGCGATACTCAGGCCCCCAAGCGAGCTCCCCTTCCTGAGAAGCCACCTTGCTTCGATACCACGCCTTCTGCTGTGACTTTATGCCCTTCAATGCTGGCTTTCCTAGCCTGCCATGGGTCTGGACCTGATCATTCCAGATTTGCTTGGCACTAGAAAACTGTCATGGCAAGTTGCTAGACCAGTTAATTCAGCACGTCTCACATCTTGTTAGTCAAGGAGAGGGAGTGCTGGGCAAGCAGGGTCCCGAAGACAGGTAGATTTCTATCAGTGAGGAAGTGTTGTGTGTGTGACTCTTGGAAAATCTCAGCTGTAAGGGAGATAGAGAATATTTTTTAAAAGATGCAGAAAAGTAAAATTTTTTTTTAGGGGGAGGAGAAAGTGTACAGCAGCCCTTGACATGCTTCATTGTCCTTTTGACCCTCCCGTTCCCTCAGTGTTTGCCATAGTGACAAATGCTTAGGTGTTCTATGGAATGAATAAGCTTGGGCTCACTGTTTTATCTCAGTAAATATTTATAGAGCAGCAGTCAGCAGAGTATACTTTCAGTCAGCTTTAGCTTATAAAGATAGAAAGATCCTTAAAAGGCAAGGGATTAAACTGCCTTGGGCTTTTTTGTATCTGTGAAAACATATTTACTGTCAAATCCACTAGTTATTTTATTATAGGTAATGTAGGATTAACATGTAAAGGGAAAGTGGAGGCTCAGACTGGATAATCTGTTGATTTTGGTAACTCGTTTATTTGATATGTATTCACTGAGTATTGTTATATACCAACTATTCTGCCAGACCCTGAAGATAGAGCTGTAAATGGGACAGACTCATCCCCTGACCTTGCAGACCTTACAATCTGGTCAGGACTTAAGTAGCTGATCAGACAGTTCCAGGATAGTGGGATCAGGGATCCAAAGATACCCCAGACAGAATACTGCAGACGTGTGGGATGTCCTGTGATGATAGGAGAGAGGCACCTGCTCTGGACCCGAGGAGTGACGTAAAGACAGATACTATAAGATACCATGTCTGTTATTGTCATGTGGGTAAGGACATGGAGAAATTTGAACCCTCATACGTTGCTGGTAGAATTGTTAAATGGTGCAGCCACTTTGGAACACAGTTTGGCACTTGTTCAAAAAGTTAAATATAGAATTATTTGACCTAGTTCTATGACCCAGTAGTTCTGCTCCTAGTTATATATCCAAAAGAATTAAAAACATGTTCACATAAAAAATTGTACTTGTGTGTTCTTAGTAGTATTATGGATAATAGCCAAAAAGTAGAAACAATCAAATGTCTATAACTGATGAATGGATTAGAAAAATGTAGCATATCCATCCAATAGAATATTATTCAACCATTCGAAGGAGTGGAGTACTGACATATTTTACAACACGGATGAATCTTGATCACATTATGTGAAGTGAAAGAAGCCAGACATAAAAGGCCGCATATTGTTGGCTTCTATTTATACGCAATGTCCAGAATACTGTGGAGATAGAAAGTAGAGGAGTGGTTGCCAGGGACTGGACGGAGGGGCATGGAGAGTAACTGCTGATGGTGTGGGTGGTGAAAATTAGATTGTTGTGATGATTGCATGACTCTGTGGATATATACTAAAATTAGTGAATTGTATACCTTGGGTCAATTTTCTGGTATGTGAATTATATCTCAATAAAACTTTATTAGAAATAAAAACAAGTTTGAATTTTATCCTGAGGTTGGTTGAGAGCCTCTGAAGGATTTTAAACAGGACAGTGACTTGGTTGCATTTGTGTTTTAGGAAGATCATTCTGGCTGCAGTGAGGAGTTGGCTTGGAAGGGGCTGTTAGAATAATACAAATGAGGGACATTGGGAAATAGCCGTGGGAATGACGGGAAGTAGGCAGGTTTAAAATCTAAAACTCAGTGGGTTTGGGTGATTGATTAGATGTAGGAGGGAGGGGAGAGGAATCGAGGATGATGCCTCTATGCTCAGCTGAAGCCATGGGTGGAGGAACAAGCAGTGAGGGAAGAAAGGTGACCTCAGCATGCCACAGCTGAACCCACGAAGATGTCCCTGGACCAGGCACATGGAGGTGTTAGGTAGGCAGCTGATACAGAGCTCACGAACCCAACATCTTGGGGCTTTCTAAAAATGCAAATTCTTGGACTCCACTGCAGACATTTGAGCCAGGATCTCTAATCATGGTGTATTTACCACAGCCCACCTCAAAACCACAGTGGTGGGTGTGATTTCCAGTGGAGATCGCATAGAGGAGCTGAGGAGTGGGTCCCTCACCATTTACAGGACAGGTAGTGGAGGCAGAACCTCACCTAGGTAGTGGAGAGTGGGGAGATAAGAAGCCTCTAGGAGGTCAAGTGTCAGGGAAGCCAAGGGAAGAGTGTTGCCAAAGCCAGGAGGCATCTTGGGTGCCACAAGCTCCTGAGAGGTGATGTGAAGTTTACATGCAAAGTTTGCATCAGTTTCACCAGTAAAGTGATGACTTTGGTAAGGGCCATGATTGCTGCAGGGATGTCCCCAAAGCAGGGCTGGTGTGTGGCCGCTACATGTGCCCTATGAGTCCTCTAGGGGCTGGAGTCCTTGCAGTGCTGAAGGGCAGCACCACCCAGCCTGCCTTCCTTGGCTCCACTCCCTTCTACAGTGTGGACTCATTTGAGCACACCATGTGCTTCCAGGCCTCCACTGGATGACGGTGGATGGGAGAAACCCTTGGTGAATGGCTCCGGCTCTATGGGGCACATAGGGCAGGATGAGGGACAGAGGTGCAGCATTAGGGCAGGGGGTCCTGGGACCTGCTGACATAGCAGATGTCCCATCTGGTTCTTCCCTGGGCTCTGTTGCCCCTGGCACTGTTTGTATCAAGATATCAAGTACTATTGGCCAGGTTCGGTGGCTCACGCCCATAATCCCAACACTTTGGGAGGTCGAGGAGGATCACTAGAGGTCAGGAGTTCAAGACCAGCCTGGCCAACATGGTGAAACACCTTTCTACTAAAAATACAAAAATTAGCCAGGTGTGGTGGGGTGCGCCTGTAATCCCAGCTACTCAGGAGGCTGAGGCAGGAGAATTGCTTGAACCCAGGAGGCAGAGGTTGCAATGAGCCAAGATTGCACCACTGTACTCCAGCCTAAGTGATAGAGTGAGACTCTGTCTAAAAAAAAAAAAAAAACAACAAAAAACCAACAACAAAAATCAGCTGGGCATGGTGGCACACACCTGTAGTTTCAGCTACATGGGAGGGTGAGACAGGAAAATCACTTGAACCTGGGAGACAGGTTGCAGTGAGCCAAGATTGTGCCACTGAATTCCAGCCTGGATGACAGAGAGAGCCTCCATGTCAGAAAATAAAAAGATATCAAGTACTATTATTACTCTGCGGGTCAGAATCACCCCACCCCGGCCTGGGTTTTTTCAAGTAGGGGCATTTCATGTTTTTCTTGGTTGGTCATGTACAGTTTGAGAGAGAGATTGTATAAATACCTTTCCTTCTCTGTTTTGGCAGTCTTTTGCCTTTTGAAATATTGGCTAGTAAAAGTTATGTAATTATTCTAGGATTGTAAATCTAGGTCTCAATCAGTATACAGTCAGTTTTCAACAGAATTGCAGTGTATTATTGCAGTGTATTATTAGTATAAGAAAAATAAATGGGAATGACAGTATCTTCAAACTCAGTTAAATGTGTGTCAATTAGTTTACATCCAAGTCGAGTGCCTGCTGATCTCTGTGTTGTGAGCTGGTGTGGCACTCCTGGACTGCTTATCTATGTTTTTGAAATTGCTTTTCTTTAAGGAGGGGATTGTTATTGTTTCAAAGAGCTTTGAAGCTGTTCCACTTATAAATTTATAATTTGTATTTTTAATCTTTATAAGTTGCATTTTCTTTTTTCTTTTTTTAAGGCAGCAAATCAGTGTTACGGAAACCTTTAGGTACTAAAGTAAATGTTATTCTTTTATTTGGGGAATATTGCACAACAGCAAGATGTGGAAATCCCCCAAATGCAAAGTTGCCCCTGAGTCAGTGGCTCAGTAAAGAAATCAGAGGTGCAATGGCGATCTAGTCCTCAGGTCACCCAGGACTTCCCTGCCTTAGTGATGAGGTAATTGTCTCAAAATTAAGATTTAAGAATACAGTTTCCCCCATTCAGTGGTTATCTGTTTTGTGCTGTAAGATTTCAGGCCCAGTATGTCAACTCCTAACATTTTGAGACTACTACTTATTTTTTCCTGTGTGTGTGCTAGAAATTACATGTGTTAATTTGGACTCTTGGTTGCAAGTGACAGAAACTCATGCTAAGTAATTAAAGCAAAAAAGGGATATATGTTCTAAGGACACAGGGTGTCTCCAAGAACTGAAGGGTGGGGGTCCAGCTGAGTGTGTTGAGAGGGTCCCAGCCTTCAAGATCCTCTCTTATCTTGGCTGCTTTCTGAAGTTTTTGCATCCTGTGCCTGGATATTGACTTCGTTTCCAGTCTGCATGGTAGGAACTGGCTCTCTGAGAAACCAGCTATTGGTAAGAAACTAGTCCTTCTCTCAGGCCCAGCTCTAATCCCCTAGGGAGGGAATCCACATTGGCTCTGATGGCCTTAGAACCCTCCATTGTGGCCCATGCCATGTGGTCATCTGTAGGAATGTGGCTTCTGGAAGCCCCACTGCTGTACTCATGGCTCCCCAGGGCCTCAGAGTGAGGAGCTGCTCCTTGTCCTCCAGGGAAGACCTGTCCTGGGGGCCTTGTGGTGGTCCTGGCATGAATGACCCTGATTGCCACTGGGGGAAGGGAAAGAGGGCATCTCAGAAAAACGACGTGTTACAGGGAAAGGGAGGCACCGGGCAGCCACCCCAGCAGGTGTACTCCCCATGAAGTTTATTTTAGCTGAGAAAATAGAATTGATGGGGGAGGAGTTTGTTGCCCCCAAACATAAATCCATTCAGAAATGACTTTTGGGTTGCTCATTGCTTTGTTCTGGATGACTGGGAGCTGGTTTTACTCACAGTGAAGTCTGGACCACACCTAGTTGAATCATTACAGACATAATGTATTCCCTCAGTTAATGTATAATATTAGTTATCTTTTATAAAGATATTAATGTATCCTTATAATACTTTTGCCTATTGAGTATGTAAATCTTACTTGGATAATGTTTTCCAGTAAGATTTGTTGTTTTAAAAGACAGACTCAAAAAACTGTATCGGCACCAGTTAATGTGCCAAAACAATGTCAAACAAGCAGTGATTGGATGTCCAGGGAAGCTGAATTGTCTGTTTTTAGTTCGTGTGGCAAAACATCTTACAATTGGATTTCCAAAAGTATTTTTTACATATATATTCTAAATATGATCAAAAAGACATTTGGCATTCCCTTTACAGGAAAAAAAAATTTCCAAGGAAACTCTCTATGTTCACTAAACTAGAAGACCTTGTGGAATTTAAATTTGTTGTCTTCAAAGTCTTTGGTATGGAGTGCAGTAACCAGACCAGGTTCTGTTTCATTCAGCTACAAAGGCACTTTTGTTGTTACCATTCCACATCCCTGGGATGCTTAGCACAGCTGATACTTGGTTCTGACAGTGCTTTTGGAAAGTTTGGCTGATTTCCCAAAAAAAGCCCAGATGCTTTGGCCTAGGAATTTATCTTAGGCCTCAGATCCTGGGTCTAGTCACTGCAGACTGCTAGTCTATGTTACAAGCTGTCTTTGCCTGTATCTAGTGTCTGTCTTCGTTTAAGGCTGGAGAGAGGCTGTACAGGCTTATTAAGCATAGCTGTTAAAAACCTAGAGAACGGTTGACAACTGTGTGCAATATTATGGTAATAGTACAACTTATAATTAATAATATAAATGTAATTAATACTATCAATGTGACTGATTCATACAGCCTAGTTTACAAAGAAGTGCATATAAGTTTTCCATTAAAATCTCAATCCACATTCTATATGCCTCTCTTCCTGCTCTGCCCTGCGCAACTGACCCTATGTGCCTGGCTCCTCTCTTCTAATTTCTCCCATTGCAGTGCCCTCCACAAATAAGCACCAGCTCGCTTTCTCTTATCAGGTGCAATATCCCCCTCCCCACCCTGGAGCCTGCCCAGCCAACGCAGACGTTCTGACTTCCTAGTCACACAGAATCGCCTCTTCCTTTCTCATTTCTTACAGAGAGTCCCCTTTTTCTGCTACTGCAGGGGCACGCAGATGTTGTTTTTGAAAGTTTGTAGAAAGTTCCTTTAGTGCTGATCTCCAATGGAACCCTGCCCTACACAGAGGGCAAGTTATTTTCTTCCCATTCTGTTTTTTGGAACTTTTATTTAATTTCAGACATACAAAAAGTCAAGAATAGTATAAGGAAGTCCTGCCGTACCTTTTAAGTAGATACCCCAGTTGTTTCAAATTATTATTTTTTACTAACCAATAATAGTAGAGTAATGGGCCATTCATTTATTCAAGAAAATTTTATAACAGAACCTTTATGCAAAAAAAGGTGGATGAGACACTTCTTTCCCTGCTTCATTTCTACTGTTAGCAAGTCATGACTGATTGAGCTCTTTGGTTTGTGAAATGGATGGATGAAACCTCTCCTAAGGGAAGTAAGTGTAGAAGGCATTTTATAACTGAGGTACCATCTTTTTTGTCTTCTCTGTGGGATATTCATTTTAAATTTTCTTGTAGTAAAGGCAAACACTGATGGAAGGTGGTATAAAGTTCAGCCTCATCCCTTAACGTCAACCTGAGAGTGTTTGTGATAGTGCTTGATTTGCTGGTGATACGGGTATAGTTAAGAATCTCCCAGCTGAGGACTGGAGAACTTACATGGCAAAGGTAAAAAGAGGAGCAGCTTTCATCAAATTACTGTGCTTTATGCCTGGGGCAGGGCAATAGCAATGGAAGAGCTTAGATGTGATTCTGGGCTTATGCTTTCCCTCTTGTCCTCAAGCCCTGTCCAACCAACCAACAACTAACAGCAAACCAAGTTTTTAGATTTATCACAGTTGGGACTTAACTGCCTTATATGGACATGTGTGGCTTTCCCAGCTGTTCTGTAAAACCTGCTTTATTATCATTGCTATTATTTCTGCTGCTGTGAGCTCAGCGTCTGTGTCTGGTTGTTAGGATGTACTAAGATTCTGGATGAGGCTACGTTGGTCTAGAGCTCTAGGTTACAGTGGGCCATGGAAGTCCACCTTTCAAATTTTTGGCGAGGCCACAAATTACCCTACCTTAAGGGTCTCAGAGCATGGAGAGTAATGTTTTTATGTTTTTGTTACTCTAGATCAAGGCTGCTTTTTTCTAAGTGAGAACACTAATATTCGTAATTTTGCAGCCATTGGGGTTTATAAATATGCCTGGGTAATCCCCATGAACTAGATGTTAGAGTGAGGCACCAGAAGAGTCTCCTCTTTTGAGATGTGGCAAAGCATTGCAGTGTCTTACAGTGGAAAAGGAAGAAAGTGAAAAATAATCTATGCAGAAATTCACCCCAGATTTTGGCTTTTGACTTCTGTATGACTCCCCTTTCTTGCTTACTGTATTAGGCAGATAATCTTTGAGATATGGTAGTCAGACTAACTCAGCCCCATCTGCTTTGTGTTTTTTTTTCAATGCAGAATTCATCCTGCTTCCAAAACCACCTAGTGTTTCTTGGGAGCAGGAGGGTGAGCGAGGGAGGTGGAGGGTGTGGGGTGCTTTGCTCCTCTTGTAATAACCCTCCAGTGTGCACTATCTGATGGGCCCAGGCTACATGTTGTACTATCACTGGAGACCAGGTAACAGTCTGAGGTTTCTTGGTTACAGTAACTGATCCTCACTCCAGGCCATGGCAGGAAGGAGAACCCTCCTGCAGTTACTGAAACCTGGGTCCCTGTTTTAATTTCTTTAATTCTTTTGTACAAGGGTCTGAATTACAGAGGTTTCTCCTTATCTCAGAAAGTTCTTACCACTGGCTTTAAATAAAACCAGGTGGCTTTCTTGGTTCAAATGGCTTACAAAAAGAGTATCTTAGAAAGCAATGTAATTCAATTACATTTAATTAAATTATATTGAATTTGAATAATTAAATTTGTATTTTAAGTTTTTTTCTTAGAAGCATAATGAGATATTTTAGAAATATGTATTAAGGTTGCTGTTTTTTTCCTCCACAAAACGTGATTTGCTTGGGAATTATTTTTAGTAGCTTGTTGGAATTTTGAATAACGAGAGTGACAAAATGTATCTTCTTTGCTATCCTGCAAATTTTTATGGGTTTAGAACATTTTACTTTTATCATTTAACAAAGTTCTTAAAATCTCTGTGGTTTAAGTTATTTGTGGACATAATTCTTATCTGATTTTAATAGAAAAGGACAGTTGGGATGTGAACACAGTGGCAGCTGGGAGAGGGCATAGGAGTGATGTTAATGGTAATCTGTTTATTTTCAGGTCTGTTTAGGAATTGGGCTCCTGGAGACATCTAAGATATTGGGAACTGGAAATGGTTTGACCAAGGGGGTGATGGGAGAGATTTCATCCTAACAGAGAATCCCTCCTGAGGCCTGAAAAACCTACCATTAGAAATTCATTAGTATCGACAGAGTGGAGAGATGCCAATGGAATGAATGGGAAGATACATTTGCTAATTGTACATCTGATAACGGATTAATATCCAAAACATATAAAGAACTCAACTCAAAGTGAGACAACAAATAACCCCGTTAAAAGACGGGCAAAGAGGCTGGGTAACATAGTGAGACCCTGTCTCTACTTAAAAAAAAAAAAAAAAAAAAAAGGCCCGGCAAGGTGGCTCACGCCTGAAATTCCAGCACTTTGGGAGGCTAAGGCGGGCGGATCACGAGGTCAGGAGTTCAAGACCAGACTGGCCAACATGGTGAAACCTCGTCTCTACTAAAAAATACAAAAATTAGCTGGACATGGTGGCTCGTGCCTGTAATCCCAGCTACTTGGGAGGCTGAGGTAGGAGAATTGCTTGAACCAGGACCCAGAAGATGGAGGTTGCAGTGAGTCAAGATCACGCCACTGCACTCCAGCCTGGGCTATAGAGCGATACTCTATCTCAAAAAAAAAAAAAAAAAAGAGCCTGGCATTGTGACATGTGCCTATAGTCTCAGCTGCTTAGGAGTTTGAGGTGGGAGGATCACTGGACCCCAGGAGTTCAAGGCTGCAGTGAACCGTGATTGCACCACTGCACTGCAGTCCAGCCTGGGTGAGAGAGTGAGACCGTTTCCCTGCCAAAAAAAAAAAGGCAACAGTTTTCAAAAGAAGACATACAGATAGCCAATAGGTATATGGAAAAATGCTCAACATCAGTCATCATCAGGGAAATGCAAATTAAAACCGCAATGAGATACCACCTCACGCCATGAAACCCTTGGAATACGGAGTGTGCACTGTGCTTTGAAATCATTTAGGATAGCAGAATATTTTGTTGAATCTAGGGAGACAGGGAGCCAAGGATAGGGAGAAGTAAGCTGTATGCTGACATTTGTTTACCAGGAGATCCTTCCATCCTACTCCATGGCCAGGCAGCGAGTGGGGGCCGGGGTGGGGGTTCCTGTGGAAACATAGGATGCTGCCACTAGACAGGGCACTCTCTTACCTTTGCTGCGTATCCATTGCCCTCTGCAGGCCCTTGTGTTTCCCTAGGGACTGTGGAGCTGCACGTCCTCCCCACTAGAAGTCCCCAGCTCTGGTCGTCAAGCATTTCCATGGGGAGAGTCGGTCGTGCTGAGAGCTAATGACTTATGGTTATTAAGGATGTTTTTAATCTTTAAACAGGAATGGAACTTGGCTGAGTATCAGTTTGGCTTCTGTTGCTCATTGCATTTCTTCTTTATTTTCAAGAAGCCAACTCATTTCTCTTTCATATGTGGTGTTTCCTGTGGTTCTGGTGTTTTTGTGAACAAATTTATTATGAGGAAATTCAGCAGATTGTGAGTTCTGATTTTTTTTTTTTTTTTAGCCACTAGTGGAGTGGAACATGTTCTTTAGCTCCAAACTGGAAACATAGTTTTCATTGGTTGAATTTTGAGCATTGTGTATCATCCTGAGCAATTGGGACCCTTTTGTTTGGGGGTTGAAGTAATTGCAGGTGAAAAGGACAAGTGTGGTAGTGGTGAAGGTGTCAGGTCCACAGCTGAGTCAAGTCCTCAGTAGGTTGTGTTCATCATTCACATTCCTACTTTGCTCAATTTTCTTGGGATGCTTGTATCACTATCAGTGAATGACTTGCAGAGCATTCGGATAGCCTTAAGTTCTGGGTGTGAAAAGATGTACTTTTCTTTCCTATTTGGATGAAATTTTTCATTGGTATAAAAGTTGCAGACCTCATGTTCCTGTTGCAGGGTTCAAGAGAGAAGGGAGAAGAATGAATGAACAGTCCTTGGAACTCGGCCCCAAACCCTGGGTGAAGGAAGTTGTGCTTCCTCAGGCTTTCTCTGCTTCAGGGACTTTAAGGAAGTTACAGGTGTGTTGTGCCTGCATTGTGGGCTCATGTGGAAATCAGTGAAGCAAAGAGCAAGAACTGAGCTTTGGACATGGGGAGTTAGGGGAAAGGGGAGCCTGAAGAGCTCACAGTGTCAGAGGAAGCACTCAGCTGGCTCCTAGGCAAGGAACACGTGAGAGGCTTCCCTTTCGTCTTTCAAGGGCACTGCTCCCTCCTCTTCCCTCCCCCATTGCTTCAGGTGACAGTGGGGGAACTGGAAGTTGCACAGAACACAGTAGCTCATACAGCCCTTTATTGCTGGATAGGGAGGGGAGGGGTCCTTGCAGAGGTGGACTGGGAAACAGGGTGGGCAGGTGATGGAGAGGAAGTCTCCCACTGAATTCTTCACCCTTCTTACGTCCACCTCTGAAGGATTAGCTGATTGTGGATGGCCTTACATCCTGGCAGCTGTCTCTGAAAGTTTTGATCTTTGATTTTGAAAGTCAGACATCTTTGAATCCAAGAGTTACCAACACTTGGCAAGGCCACATATATGAAGCAGAGGCTGGTTTTAGAGCAATGACACCTTAAAGTGGGCTGGGCTACAGCTGCTCCAGAGGATAGATGGGGAGAGTTTGTGGGACTTGTCATTAATGTCTGCAACATGGTGAGTGCTTATGACATGTTTATTTTATTTTATTTTATTTTGAGATGGAGTCTTGCACTGTTGCCCGAGCTGGAGTGCAGTGGTGTGATCTTGGCTCACTGTAATCTCTGGCTCACAGGTTCAAGTGCTTCTCCTCCCTCAGCCTCCCGAGTAGCTGAGATTACAGGTGCCTGCCACCATGCCTGGCTAACTTTTTGTATTTTTAGTAGAGACGGGGTTTCACTACGTTGGCCAGGCTGGTCTTGAACTTCTGACCTCGTGTTCTGCCTGCCTCAGACTCCCAAAGTGCTGGGATTACAGGCTTCAGCCACCGTGCCTGGCCATGACATGTTTATTGAATGAATGGGAGAGTAAGTGAGTCATGCAAGGTCATACTGTTTGTGGTTGATTCAGGTTTCGCGCTCTCAGTTATTTCCATCCATGTATCACTGCAAGGGGAAGTGGTTTTGCTTATTTTTCTCATACAGGCTTGAAATATGGAATGAACTTGAGGTACTTGATTTTAATTAAAGCATTACTGAAGTGTTATTTTTGCTCTGTGACTAGATAAACTATACATGCTATGTGTCTTTCCATTTTTGATTTGTTTTTATTTGCTGTCCATGATTTAAAGTTTTAGATAGGATCCAATATTCACGCAGGTGTCATCCTACGTGTTGAAACCTAAATATCCTTCATAAACTGACAGCTCCATAGGTTATTTTCAGTCTTTTCACGTATTGTATTACAATTATTTTTATCTACAGCATCATTGCTTCTTGTATTTTTAGACGTGATGAGGATGTTGGCCTGGGAGAGTACCTGCAGCATTTATTATCTGGAAAGATAAACCATTTCCTAATGAAATTCAATTTTGTGTGTTAGGGTTCATAATCTGACAATATGGTATGTGTCCTGCTTTCAAAAATTTAGCTGTTGGCTGGGTCTGGCGGCTCATTCTTGTAATCTCAACACTTTAGGAGAGGCTGAGGCGGGTATATCTCTTGAGCCCAGGAATTCAAGACCAGCCTGGGTAACATGGTGAAACCCCGTCTCTACAAAAAAAAAATGTAAAAAATTAGCTGAACGCCATGGTACACACCTGTGTGGTCCTACCTACTTGGAGGCTGAGATAGGAGAATCACTTGAGCCTGGGAGCTTGAGGCTGCAGTGAGCCATGATCGTGCCATTGCAGTCCAGCCTAGGTAACAGAGTGTACCCTGTTAAAAAAAAAAATTTAGCTGTTGCATCAGTAACCTTTAACACACTCCATCAGACCAGATTCGTCTTTTTCTTTCTTTGCTTTTCTTTTTTGTAGCTGGGACTACAGACATTCACCACTGTGCCCAGCTAGAGTTGTCATTTTCTAAGACATCCTTACTCCATGGCCACACCATGCCTCCCATGACGACGAGGCCGACCACGCTGCCCCTGCTCCAAGGAGCAGCCTTCAGCATTTCCTGCTACCTCCTTTTGGCCAGATATTCTGAGGTTGGAAGGTGAGGGTGGTAAGATCTGTGGATTCAGAAGTACTGTAAGCATACTCAGATGAACTCAGTATTACCATTTAAGGATTTTCATTTCGCAGTTGGTTTTCATCTCCAAAATTCTAAGTAATGAGAGAACTGAGTAAGGCTAGTCATTGATGATACTATCTGTTGAGTCCAGAAAACAGTAATTGACTGAAGTCTGTACAATGCCAAAACATATTTTTAACTATTCATTTTCTTTCCATTCTAAGCCATACAGAAAATAACCAAACAAAAACTTAAACACGAACTCCAGTCAGACTTATTCAGCTGTTTATTATTATTATATTCATTATTTATGTGATTTATTCAGCTGTTTATCATGATTATTTAGCTTATTATTAAGCTTTACTATTCATTAGTAGCTTTGCTCCTAATTTGAATTTCACTTTTTGGTGCTGATGTCTTTACCTTACAAAGTGGTAAGTCCTGAGCAGTGGTCAGTGATGGAATAATAAAGGCACAAGTATATTACTGCTTACAGTTAGAAAGAGAACTGCAGAGAATGAAAAATAGTGGCATTGTGAGGATGGGAGTGTTGCATGTGAGCTGTCCCTGTTTGTCACAGCAGAAAGCCAGTTGAAAATGTTTGGCAAGGATAAAATTGAGAAATCTGTATGTTAGAGCTATGGGGGCAGCGGGAGGGGAGTGAACACTGGAAGAAGCACCAAAATCCTGGAAAGGAATTGCCTCTGAGGAGCAGGGCTGGGAGTGGAATGGGTGAGGCAAGCCACCCTTGCTTTCTATGATAGGCCCTATTATTGTATTTTTAGTTATGTGCTTGTTGCATTGATGAACATAGAGCACGCATTCAAAATTCCTTCTTATTTTCTTTTCTAGAGTAGGGACAAATCAGAGTGGTGAGAAACTGAGTAACGGAGGGGAATGGTAACTGGGAAAGCTCCGCAGCTGGGGTGCACGCAGGCTGTCTCGAGGTTGACTGTCTTCAGACGTGCTTCCTACTCTAAAACTGGAAACTTCGTGAAAATCCTGCTGTTGGCTTTGAGCCAGCAGAAAACAAAACAAAACAAATAGATATAACCATAAACCAAGAAACAGAACAGGAACACTTTTTAACACCGTATGAAGGTTTTCCAGAACCTTAAAATACAATGGAATGTGTTCTCAGTGAGAACTGTTACTGGACATCAGTGTTTGAGTTACGATTTTGCTGCCATTGTGTTCCCCGGTGCTGACCCCAAACTGGAGGCCTGGCCAGGCTGAAACTTTGTGTCAGAGCCAATAATTTGATTCCTAGGAACTCTATGGTTGAGTATTATGCAGAAGGGCAGGAATTGAGTTTTAAAAGGTGAGCAAAAGGGAGGGAGAACAAAATGTTGAGTTTGTGTTCAGGGATGCTTTTCTGGAAAGGTGGTTGCTTGAGGCTGGTGCTTCAAGACTAGGGCCAGGCTCAGTGGCTCCTGTCTGTAATCCCAGCACTTTGGGAGGCCACGGCAGGCGGATTGCCTGAGGTCAGAAGTTCTAGACCAGCTTGGTCAACATGATGAAACCTCATCTCTACTGAAAATTCAAAAAAATTAGCCAGGCGTCATGGTGTGCACCTGTGGTCCCAGCTACTTGGGAAGCTGAGGCAAGAGAATTGCTTGAATGCGGGAGGCGGAGGTTACAGTGAGCCGAGATCACGCCACTGCATTCCAGCCTGGGTGACTGGGCAAAACTCTGTCCCAAAAAAGAAAAAAAGGATTAGAAACACTGATTCTCAGAAAAAGTTTGACTTTGATTGTTTTCAGACAACACCTAATGAATGAAAATAAAGGAGACCAAGATGTTCTTAGGCCCCAAGAGGTTTAAAAATAGAATGACAATTTCCTTATTCTAATCTGGGGACCCTGATGATAACAGATGTAGCTTGTATGCTGCGATGGCAGCTCATACTTCTCAGTCTGTGGTTCTCTGCCCCATCCAGAGAGCCTGACCCCGTACATAGGGAAAGCTGTGTTTTCTGAGGAAATAAAAAATATGTGCTTTTTACATTTTGTAAATAGGCTCTGCTTCTACAGTCAGCTGGCATATGTTTCAATTAGCACATCATCTTAGGAAACTTTACCATGAGGAAGAGTTTACTCATAGATTTGACCGTGTTTATTGATTTGACCCCCTTAGTCAGTCCAGCATAGCTACTAAAAATTGCACAGATGTCAGTGGCTCTTTGGCAGGGTTTTAAATACATATTTTGTCTTTTAATTATTAGGGCTAGGAGATTAAACTTGAACTCGCCCAACTTTGGCTCTCTTCATGCTCATTCTTACAGGAGAGGAAATATCAAGATGGGCTTTCATTTGGAGCGTAACCTAAACAGGAACCTTTTAAAAACCTATCCAAAGCTACGCTTTTTACCTTAAATGCAGGCATGAAGTTAATTATGAGACATTTTTGCTGATGTCTTCAGGAGAGTTAAGAGGTCAGGAGTTGGCTCTGAGAATGAAAATAAAGGAAGTGATAGATCTAGGCAGAGAAAGATATTGGTATCTGAGCTTATACTCTGAATAAAACAGGTTTCCAGGCTACGTGTGTTTATTTTACACACATACGCGCACACACAGTCTGTGATAACACAGCAGTGAGTCACAGTGGATCTTCAAGGCACCCCATCTGTGAGTCCTGGACTTTGCTGTCATGTGCACCCCCTCATAACCAGGCGTGTTCTATGGGGTGTTTGCTGCCAAGACAAGTCCCAAAAGTTGGGCAACCCTTTAAGTGCTGTTTTCCGGAGCGCGGCTAAGGAGGTTAGCATACTGGGTGCAAAATCCTTCCTCCTTTTGAAAACCTCAAAACCAACAAACTGCTTCCTCTGTTAATCTCCGACAGGTGAGTGGCAAGGCCCAGGCCAAGCCCTTAGTTGTACAATATGTTATGGCTCTGGAGTTCAGGATCCTCCTACTCAAAGCAGGAGGGCATCGTTCCAACAAAACCTGTTGGTGTGTGTCCCACCTTCCAAGTGAAGATACACCAGATGGGAGGTCACTCAGCTTGTTCTGCCCCATGCCAAGCCTGGGTGGCCCAGTTTTGGGACATATATTTCTGCCTTTTCTGTCTTTGTTAAGATATTTCCTGGTTATCTTGTGAGTTCCAGACCCAGTGACACTGTTGCTGTTTTTTTTAAATATACATTTTTTGATTGACAAAAATTCCGTATATTCAGGGTATACAACATGATGTTTTGAAATTGGAATGGTTCAATCAAGCTAAGTAACATATGCAGTACTTCACATACTTAACATTTTTCAGTGGTGAGAACACAAATCTACTCTTAGCTATTTATTTACTATAGTCACCGTGTTTATGCTATATTCCCCCTACCTAACTGAAGCTTTTTATCTTTTGACCAACATCTCCCGAGACCCTAATCCCAGTCCCTGGTAACCACTATTCTACTCTCTACTTATGCGAATTTGACATTTTTAAGAGTCTACATCTAAGAGAGGTCATGTGGTAACAGCCTTTACTTTGCCTGGCTTACTTCTTTTAACATCATGTCCTCTATTTCATCCATGTTGTTGTAAACATCAGGAGTTCTTTCTTTTTTGTGCCTGAGTGATACTCCATTGTGTATATACACCACCTTTTCTTCATCCATTTATCTGTTGATGGCCACTAGGGTTGATTTCATATCTTAGCTGTTGTGAATAGTGCTGCCGTGAGCACGGGAGCAGGTATCGCTTTGACACACTGATTTCATTTTCTTTGTGCAAGTACCCAGTAGTAGGATTACTGGGTCATATGCTAGTCCTATTTTTAGTATTTTAAGGAACCTCCATACAGTTTTCCATAGTGGCTGCACTAATTTGCAATCCACAAACAGCATGCAGGGATTCCCTTTCTTCCACATCCTCTTAGTGAGACATCTCTTGAAGAAGGTCTGTCGACTTGGGTACTACTAAATGGTTTGTGGATGAATATGTGTATGGGCTGGAATTGTGGTGGGAGTTCCCCTTTGTTCTCAGTATGGTAGAATCTTGTCCCACTCCTGAGAAACATGGGTAGGAAGGAATGGAGGAGCTTGTGCATGCGATGGAAGAACCTGCCTGTTCAGTCAGGTGATAGTCCTTTTGGTTTTTCTTTTACTTATGGCTTTAAGCACTGTATTGTAGTTTGGGGAGAAAGATGCCTCTTGTCTTCAACCCACTGTCAATAAGGGAGCCCAAAGTATGTGTCTTTTAAGTTAGCTCAGTTGCTTTTTGTTCTAAACTTTTGTATTTCCAAATTCATTTATTTTTGGTGGCAAAATTTGCACTTATAAAATGTTAGTGAGTAGTGTGTATCACTTTGAAATAAGAGCTAGGGAGCAATCCTGGTATTCATACGTAATAGTCTGTTGTTCCTTTCTAGTTGCTATGGTGTGGTGGTCCTGATTGGTGTGGGTCTGGTTGAGGTGTTCAGCCAGGTGGCAGACATCTGTGGTCTCTAGAGGCTGACATACTTCAGCTATAGGAAGCATCTGCTGCTTCAGGGACTTCACAATAAGCATTTATTGGTTTCATACTGTATACCAGGTATCCTGCTGGCTGCTGAGGGAACAAACATGAATAAGACCCACTGCCTGCAGTGTTCTTGATTCAGGATTCCACCAGAATCAATTACAGGAGTCTGGCCAGTGGCTTCACCTAGTGTCTGTGTTTAAGATTAATTTGCTTAATAAAAGGGCAGTGAATACACAGGGTTGGCCCTGGGTTTCCTGTTATGTACATTCAACAATGTTGCATGAGCAGTTGAACATGCCTTGTAAGCAGTAAACCATGGCTGAGACCTTCTGAGCTATTGTTAGCAGATAACTTTATAGCAGAGCTAATCTGTTGTATAAATAAGAATCACAATTGGGTTACATAGTAATTAAATATAAATGGTAAGTGAGTGACTCACAGTCATTCATTCAGCAAACTTTTATTAGCAGCCTCTGGTGCCCGGAAGTGTATGAGGTGCTCTTCTGAGGCTGGTTTGGAGGGATGGTCACACAAGTATTGTCCCACCTACAGTAGTGGCATATGTAGGGCAGTGGGCAGGGACGAGCAAACGCAGAAGCTGACCATCCCGTCATGGAGGTCTTCAAGGAGGGGGCAGGCTGATTGTGGAAAGGATGTGGGTGACATGAGGCAGGGTAAAGGAATAAGTTCTCCCTCATGATTAGCAATTACTTTAAACCGCATGTTCCTTCTGGGATGTCCTCGGCTCCCTTACCTTACCCTGATGGACAGGAATATAGACAGCCTTGGCAAGGGCACTTGTATGTGTCTCATCTTTTTTTTGGGTCCCGTTTGTGGACCTGTCTGGCAGCCTCCCTCTCTTCCCAATGTACCTGCAAGTCTCTGAGTCTTCTGCTCCTGGGTTCTGCATGGCAACTGTTGGAAGGCTACAGGGGCTGACTTCCCAGGACACAAGACCACAGAGAGACAGAATGGGCTGCCTCTTCTCTAGGCAGGGAGAAGAGAGCCTGCCTAGAATTTCTAAGCTGGGGCAGAGGTGCCTCCAGGATGGAGGGATTCCCCACAAACGCCCAGGCTTCAGGCAGCTTACAGCTGTTCACTGAGGGTGGACTCTCTTCAGGGCCAGCTGGAAGAGAAGGTTGATGTCTGAGGCAAGGAACAGACTGATGATATCTTCCCTGGTTTCTTCCTTTTGCCTAAAAGACCTACTGAGATCACTGTAGTGGCTTCCAGGGATTTGGAGCTGACCAAAGAAGAAGATGTGACTCTGAGAGGCAGTGACCCATGAGCTTTATTGGATGGTAGTGGGATAGGGTTGCTTGAGGAGGGATGTCCCTCATGGGGTGGGGCCATCTGGGACCACCACTCAGAAGGGGCTGTGTCTAGGTGGTGCCATGTGCCTAGATGATGTCACTTAGCAGTGCTGTGGGAGTCTCTGGATCAGAGAGCTCAGAAGGGCCATAGTTGCCTGGGGCCTTGTAAGGGCCTATCTTGTCAGTGGGTGACAATTGTCAGCAAGACTTCACTGGGTATGTGAAGCAGGTTGCATGGCCAAAGATCTGCCTGTTTGGGCTATTTTTAAAATAATTGGATGTATAAAAATTTGAGTCTGAGGCTGGAGGGCTTTTGTGCTAACTGGTCTCCACCTGCAGCGAAGAAATAAACTACCTAGAGACAATCTTTGGCCCATTTATATAACTGTGACAAATCTTTCTGTTCCACAGTTGAAAGTAAAATGTCTAAAAATGTAAGTACTTGGGGAATAGTAACTCATTGGTGTTAACATATTTCAATCAAAATCTAAAAATATTTGCATGTTCCTACTTCTTTTGACAGGGGGTTGCTGGCCCCTACACCAGATGTCCCTTAGGTACCTCCAATCCATGTCCCAAATTAAAGTCAGTCATTGTCCCTAAACCTGCTCTGTCTGGGGTGGTAGCCATGTCATCTTCCAAGCCAGACCCTGGGACTCATGTCCCCCATTTAGAAGTCTGGGAAGCATCCCCGTTCGGCAGGACTGACGGGAGGCAGCTGGTGTACAGGAAGAGGAGTCTGGACGGTGTACTCACCCTGGACATGTTATGGACAGAAGGCATGAGGGGGAAGAAAAAAGACCAGATTCACAGGAATCTCACAAAATGCTGCTCTGCCACATCTTGCTGCCTGAATCTCAAGGCAGTTAACTTTTGGTGCATCAGTGACTATTTGTAGCACAGCAATAATACCTGTTAGAATTGTTAGAATTACTGTCTGTAACAGAAGTAAAGGGGCCTGACTTATTGCAGGCTGCCAATTAAAGGCCATCAGAAAAGTCTTCCAACCACAGAGTTTCCCATGCTAACCAAATTGGTCCCATGGTAATCATATTGGTCTCAGTATTTGTTTCCTAGGGCTGCCGTAACAAATTATCACAACCTGGTGGCTGAAAATAGCAGAAACTTATTCTCTCACACTTCTAGGAGACCAGAAGTCTGAAATCTGGCAGGGCCATTCTCCCTCTGGGGACTTAAGGAGAGAATTCTTTGCCTCCTCCAGATTCTGGAAGTGGTCCTTGGCTGGTGGCAGTGTCATCCCAATCTCTGCCTCTGTCTTCACGTGGCCTTCTCTGTATCTGTGTCTTCTCCACTTCCGTCTCTTATTAGTATACTTGTCATTGGAGTTAGGGTCCACCTGGGTAATTCAGGATGATCTTATTTCAAGATCCTTCATTATATCTGCAAAGATCCTTTTTTTCAAATAAGGTCACATTCACAAGTTCTGGCATTTAGGCTATGGTCATACCTTTTTGGGGGACACCATCTAACCTACTACAGTCTCCATCTGTATCCTGATGAGTAGGAAGTGTCCTTCAGGCACCCCATGGCCTGCACTAGGTGTCTCCCTCTGGGGAGTGATAGTTTTAGACAAAGTAGTTCATTCTTAGCTCGTGGCAAAACTTTGAGATCGTCTTACTCTGTTGCCCAGGCTGGAATGTCATAGTGTGATCATAGCTCACTGCAGCCTCGACCTCCAGGGCTCAAGCAGTCCTCTGCCTCAACTTCCTACATAGCTGGGACCACAGGCACATGCTATCACGCCTGGCTAATTTTTCTATTTTTTGTAGAGACAGGGTTTTACCATATTGCCCAGGCCAGTCTTCAACACCTGGGCTCAAGCGATCTACCAGTCCCAAAGTACTGGGACTACAGGTGTGAGCCATTGTGCTTGGCCAGTAGAACATTTAAAAAGTGTAGGAGTATAGAGAAATCCACGGAAAAAATGCATCTGCTTGCTATTTCATGTTCTCTTTAGCAGAGTAGGAGGAGAAAGCAGCTTGTTTCTTCCCACTGTCCTGCTTGAACCTCTTCATGCTCCCAGTATTCCTTTCATAGGTGCTCTGGCCACAGATGTCCAGTGGCCCCACACACAGTAGCTCCACACTGTTGACTGATGACTCTTAGACATCTCTGGATAAAGGTTCTGCAGGGCCCACCTTGGGTATTAGTAGAATGACTAGGAACCAGAAAACCAACTCTTCAAACATTTATGTGGGCTGCCAAGCCAGTTTTCATTTTGTTTGCTTTAGAGGAATAAAGCCATCTCTTATTACATTGCTGACTTAGGGAATAGTCTCATTCACCCATGCTTTGGGGGGTCCTGGGTGGAGCAGGAGTCAGGAAGGGGTTGGTCAAATACATTCTATTATTATTTGTGTCCTCCCTCCCTACGAATTTCCCCACCCTCTGTTATGGACTCCTGTAGGATGGGCAAGTCTTGTCTCTGTGTATCTTCTCCCTTGTCTGGCACACAGTGGGAGTACTCCATAAATGTTTGGTGAATGACATTTTGAATTCTGGGGCAATCCATGAATGATTTATGCTGCCACTAAATCTGGCATAATATTTTGATTGAGTTTTAAAGTAGAATGCTTTATTTATATAATCACCATGAACACTTTTTTTTTTTTGAAATTTATGTATTTCTAACTATGATATTGTTGGTTTCTCAGAAAGTCAGCGTCAGTTTTTTATTTTTTATTTTTTCAATTTTAATTTGGGTCTTAGCAGTACTGACAGATTATGGCTTTTGTTGACTGTGATATAAAAAGGACTTGCCTTAGTTTGGGTTGCTGTAACAAACTGCCATAGGCTGGGTGGTTTAAACACAGACATTTGCAGATCTGGTGTCTGGTGAGGGCCTTCTTGCTGGTTTGAAAATGGTGACTTATTATATCCTTACTTGGGGGTTGTAGGGGAGAGATAAAACAAACCCTCTCTTGTCTCTTCTAATAAGGGCACTATTGCCAGGGCCTAGTCACCTCCTAAAGGCCCTGTCTCCAAATATTACATTAGGGGTTAGATTTCAACATGTGAGTTTTGGGGAAACACAAACATTCACTTCATAGGGGAACTATATGGTAATAGCTCACATTAGTTAATATTCTAGAGGTAGGTACTGTTGCTGTCCCCATTTGACAGATGAGAAAACTGAGCCTTTGAGGGATTAAGTAACTTGTTAAGGTTTACATGCCAGTAAGAGGTGGAGCTGGAACTCCTCAAATCAGGGGCTGTCTACCCACTCAGTGCTATCAGAAATTTTTAACTCCATAGGACAGGCCAGATAGGATTTTGTGTTTAAGGTATAATAGTACTCAGCCCTTAATGGTGTTACTGCGCTGATGGTTGAGCAAAGGGAAACAATCTGTTACCAAGAATTGGCTCCTCTTCACCTCTTGCAGAAAACTTCTCTACTAGACAGACCTTATGGGAATGAATTACTTCACTATATTTGTACCACCTAGCATAGTGCTTGTTGAGAGAATGGTAACCCAGTGGCATCATTTTGCAGAGAATAGCCAGGATATTTTATTATTATCATTGATATTAAATTAAAATATTACACACAAGACTTTCTAACACATTTTCTTCTTTGTAACATTTTCCCACAGTTTCATTTAAGAGCAGGATTTTATTTTAGCAATTAAAAATGAAGTAACTTTCACGTATTAAGAAATGAAAAAAATAGTTTTCTTCCCATGAGTCATGGTTGGCAATAGTGTATTTAAAAGTTAGATTGTAGAGCCATTTTAACACCCATCAATTATAGGTTTTATTTTGTGAGCTGGAGTGTCTTGACTTTTAAGACTCCTGCCTTATGTATTGTGGAGTTTGTGAGCATAATTATTTTGTATACAAAACAATAAATTTTCTAACTTCAAAAAGCGTTTTATTTACTGGATCTATTATCCAAACAGATGTTGTTTTTAGAATAGAGCCTTAAAAAATTAATCTGTAAAAGATGTTTTCTGACAGCTTTTGTACTCTATGCTGGATCTAGTAAATGCAATAGCACAGAGTTTTGTTTAGAAATTCTCTAGGAAAGTAGGCAGATAGAAATCAAATGGATTAAAAAGTGAAGTTATTTAATGTTTTACAATCAGAAGATGATGTGGAATAATGAATGTTGTGCAGCAAACATGCATAACATCTAAGACATCCATTACATATTATATTTGTGAGTTTTTCATTGCGCTTTGAGAAATTCTCTTAGTGGAATTAGGAGGACTTTGGTTTATCCACAAATGCTGGATAAACCAAAGTTAATGCTGTGCACAATAACTTCTAGATACCACTTATCCTTCCCTTTCATAATCCCCCTTTAAAGAATACACATGTGCACAGACTGAGTGTAAATGTGCTTTCCCAAGAGAGATGCCACAAATGGCACGTGGGAAAACCGAAATCCTTTTGTTTTTCAAGGGACAGAGTGTGAAATATTAGTTTATCAGAAGCTAGTTTTGAGTTGAAAGTGGCATAAAGCCATCTTTTCAGCTTAGTAGTTATTTCCAGTTCATTATAAAGACTAGAATATTTAGAGTCTGAATAGAGTCAAGCTAAAACAAGTGAGCATACATCTGAGAGGCTGTTGTGTGAAAATGCTACCTTAAAGACAATTTTCTCCTCAAATTGCTTTATTGATGGTAATTGATGTACATTAAACTGCACATATTTAAAACATACAATTTGATAAGTTTTGGCTGTACGCACATCTGTAAAACCATTACCACATTCAAGATGATGTACATATCCATCACTCCCAAAAGTTTCCTTGTGCCTTTTATAATCCATTCTTCCTGCTCTTTCCTCATCCTTAGGTAATCTAATCACAGATCTGCTTTCTGTTACTCTGAATTAGTTTTTGTAAAAATGGAATCACAGTATGAACTCTACTTTTTTGTCTTGCTTCTTCACATAATTAATTTGAGAAGCATTCATGTTGTTGTATCTATCAATAGTTCATTTCTTTACATTGATGAGTTCATTTGATTATGTGGCTATATATACCATAATTTATCAATCAGTTCGTTTGTTGTTGGATATTTGGGTTGATTTCAGTTTTTGATTATTACCAATAAAGTTGCCATGAATATTTGTGTACAAAGTTTTGTATGGATATATGTTTTAATTTCTCTTGGGTAGATATCTATAATAGCAGTAGAATGTTTGGATTGCATAGCTGGTAAATGTATACTTTTTAATAAACTGCAAGATTGTTTTCTAAGGTAGTTATACCATTTTATATTTCCACCAGCAGAGTATGAGAGTTCATGTGCTCCACATCCTTGCTAATACTTGGTGTGTCCAGTCTTTAATTGTAGCCATTTAATAAGTAGGTAGGGGTATCTCATTCAGTTTTAAATTTAATATCCCTGATTAGTAATAATTTTGAGCATCTTTCATGTATTGCTTTCTGTGTGTTTTTTTTGGAGGTGGAGAACTGTTTGTTCCAAACTTTTGTGTATTTTTTAAATTGGTTTTCTTATTGTTGAGATTTGAAAATTCTTTATATATCTGGATACAAATCCTTAATCAGTATATGATTTGAAACTTTAAATCACTGAATTAAATTTTGTTTCTTTTGAATAATTTTCTTCTCTTTTTGCAATTTTTTTTGTAATGAAATATACATAATAAAATTTACTATTTTAACCCTTTTATGTATACAGATCAATGGTATTAAGTACATTCATGTTGTTGTCTATTTAAAAAAATACTGTAGTCCAGAGTCATAAAAAGTCCATCAGAGTGTGAGCTCTATGAGGGAAGAAACGATATCTTATTCGCAATTATATTTGCAGAGCCAATACTGTGCCTGGCATATATAGGTCCAAATATTTGTTGAATGGACAAAATGTTGGTTTTCAGGTTTCTTAGTTGTTTCACTGTTAGTGTCTTAGTCAGCTCCAGCTGCTATAAAAAAATACCATCAACCAGGTGGCTTAATAACAACAACGATTTATTTCTCACAGTGCTGAAGGCTGGAAGTTCGAGATCATGGTGTCAGCATGGTTGGGTTCTGATGAGGACTTTCTTCCATGTTGCAGTCAGATTGTAGTCTCACATAGCAGAAAGAGTGCTAGCAAGCTCTCTGGCCTCTTCTTTATAAGGGCACTAAACCTACCCATTCATGAGGGCTTCACCTTTATGACCTAATTACCTCCCAGACTTCCCTCCTCCACATACCATCACATTGGGATTAGGGTTTCAACATAAGAATTTGGTGGGGTGGGGAGCATAAATATTCAGTTTGTAACAGCATAACAGGGTTCTCTAATGAAACAGAATCAATAAGATGTGTATATATATATATTATATATCCATGTATCCATATGTCTCTTTCTATTTTAAGGAATTGGCTTAAACAATCATGGAGGCGTAAAAGTCCAAAATTCCTAGGCTAGGCATGCAGACAGGCTAGAAGGCTGACAGGCTGGAGACCCAGAGAAGAGTTGATGTTGCAATTGGAGTACAAAGAGAATCTGTTTTCTGAATTTCTTCTTCCACAGAAGAGGTTGGTGCTTTTCTTAAGGTCTTTAGCTGACTGGATGAGGCCCTCCTGGACTATGGAGGGCCATCTGTTTTACTCAGTCTATTGATTTAATGTTAATCTCATCTAAAAATTACCTTCACAGAAGTATCCACATGTGTTTGACCAAATATCTGGGTACTGTGGCCTATCTAAGTTGACACATAAAAGAAACCATCACAGTTAGGATATACTTTAACAAAGATCAAAAAAACAATGCCTTATAAAGGATGGAAGTTAGGTTTACACTTAGTCCAAGTGTAAACAGTTCAGGGTTGATTGATGACTCTACCATCCTGGGGTCCCAGGCTCCTTCTATCTTGTTGCTCTGCCATTTTCCACATAGTATTTTCTTGTAGCAGAAAAGAGAGATGGTAAGGGGATGGTGTACTCCTTTCCCATTTAAGTGCATGACTTTAAAATTGCACACATCACTTCCATTAGATGGAACCCAGTCTGGTAGACACACTTTAGTGCAAGAGAGGCTGAGAAATGTAGTGTTTGGGTAGCCAGAAGCCCACTAACACTAACATTACTATATCAAAAGGGAAGGATAGATGTTAGGGTGAGGGAGGTGTTCATCAGTCTCTGACAGTGTTCATTCATATTCTGTGTTACGTTTGATTGGAGTTCAGGATGTTTACTACTAATATTAAATCTGCTCATTCAAATTTGAGAGATGGAGAATTAGGACACAACTTAAATTCCATAATTGATGTTATTGAATTTGACCTTTCTTCTGCACTTAAAGCACATGTCTTGGGTGAATCTGCACGTGAAATTTGATGTACCAAATGGGAAGGTGAGGCAGAAGACAGGAACAGAGATTCAGAAACCCACCTCGATAAGGCTATTCCACTTCATTCTTTAGGAAGTAAGTGACTGTGAAAGTTTTGGAGCAGTGTTAGAATATGATAGATTGGGGTAATGGGAGGATAATCCGGTGGTTGCACATTGGTTGCTGGATAACATCCAAATGCATCCATATGGTTTGCAAGGAACTGCCCGTCTGCTTCACCTCAACTCCTGGCGTCCACCTTTACTGCCTATGTCCTGGCCACACCAAATAACAGTTCCTTAACTGTTCCTTATTATTACGCATCTCTATGTCTTCCAGCAACTCTGCTCACCATTTTTGTTACCTTTTTAAAATAGAAATTTGGAGATTAAGGAAGGGAGCTAAAGAGCCCTTAAATTGGAGGAGTGAGCTTACTCAGGTCCACCTGTCTGTCTCTGCTGTTCTTTGAGTGCTGCAGTGTTTCAGGAAGTGTGCTAGGTGCGTTCCTTTTGTCACCTCTCCATCCTCATGGCACCCCTGAGGGATATGCCATTACCCATGTTTTGCAGATGAGAAGCTGAGGCAGAAGTTTAATGACTTTCTCAAGTTTACAACAGTCAGAAACTGACAGAACCAGGAATTGGCTGACTTCTGAGCCTGGGTTTTTTCCCACCACAGACTGTTCTCTTTGGAAAGAAGGTCCTAGGCTTAAGAGAATTAGTAACCACGGTATATCAAGGGGCTGTGGAATCTCCGGGAGCTTCAGCGTCAGGTTGGAGTTACACTTGCTGGGTGTGCCACTCGGGAGCTTTCACCTCGATTACTTGTGATGTGACCTGCCTTGCCGACTCTCTACTTATGTTGGGGGAAACTGGGAAAATGAAGGAGGAAGCATATTTCGAATGTAGTTTTAACCAGTTAGAATGAATTCATCCTTGATTCCTGAAAGCTTGTAATCTTCATAATCTCTTTTCTAGTGTTGCTATTTTGGATATGAGGTATGGGATAGTAAATGAATGCTTTAAGGTTGTGTGAGCTAAACAGTATTAAAAATGTGCTTTTCTCTCATCCTGAGGATCTTCTAGTAATCCACTAGATGGAGCACCTGGTTTGAATATATTTCATGATTAGAAGTTGGAAGAAAAGACGTGGTCTTCACGTCGGAGCCCCGTCACAGACCCCTTGAAGTTGGCCGGGCATTTTGATTTTGATTTTTTCCTCTCTAAATATAAAACCTTTATTTACTCAGCACATCTATGTGTAAGGAGCATTTGAGGTTCTTCTGGGACCTGACAGAAAACCATCATGGTAGAGTAGAAAGAATTTTAATCTGAAGTCTGGGGATGTGAGAGTAGAAGTCCTAGTTCAGACACTCAGTTCTCTGTGACTTTGGTCTTTTACCATCTTTAAGCCCCAGTTTCCTCACTTGTAACATTGTTGCAACAGGCGAGATGCAAGATATGCCCTCTACAGGTTAGGTATATTGGGCCTTCTGTGCCATCCCTTCAGACTACCTTCACGATCAAATATGCATGAGCTTCCATTTTGCCTGACTGAAATTGCACTCATTGCTAATGTCTACAACATGGAAAATCCATCCCATTGAAGGCTGGAGGGATCTTTGACAGCATTAGTTCATTTGCCATTGAGGTACTTCATCCACTGGCATTCGCGCTCATGCATGAGCACCTCCTTGGGGCAGTAGTTTCATTCCCTCACAAATGGCTTATCCTATTTTAGGGCACCGCTGGTTATTAGATTCTTTACATATTGGTCCTGGTTGATCCTTCCAGAGCAGCCTATGGGCTGCTTGTAATCTAATCTGTCTTTCATATTCAGATTTTCTATTTTAGAACTAAGGTGGAATATTTGTTTTTGCCTTCTATACTACTGGGCCTGGCTGAATGAAATGATATATAAGAAATTAAACATGTTATCAAAATGCTTTTTAGTTTTTAGTTCTCACCTGATGGATAGGAAGGTGTATATATATTTAAATCTGTTACCTGTGCTCAAATGTCTTAAAACATAGGTCCTAGAATTTGTAGCTTTCATAACAGGGAACTATTCTTTAACAGTTGTTGACATATTTGTTCCTAAAAGCCAATGATGGGTTACTTAGACTACTGGAATCTGCTCCTAAATGTTTAATGAAGTGAAATTAAAGCTTTCATTTTTAGGTAACTCTGAACTATGGGAGTGTGTAACTTCACTATTCCCGATTTCTGTTAATTTTTAATTAAATAGACATCTGTTAAATTAAAGACTTTCACATTGGTTGACATTCTTGTTGGTTGCCAGGTACAAGAGTTTGTGATATTTGGAAACACACTCTTCAAGAATTTCTTTTAAACTATACAGGTTTGGTATTTCCAGTGGAAACAAAATACCAGCTCTGTTTTAATTTATGTCATGTAAATTAATACATTTATAGTACTTTCCCTTTCAGTTGAGGAAAAGGACCTAGCCTCAGGCTTATCTCTCCCAAAGAGGGGTTTTAGAGGTGCATATATTTGAATTTTGGAATCAGTTTTAACAGGGTATAATCTCATTGGCACTCCTTGGACTGAAGCCACTTAGTATTAAAATGCACCGTGATCTCCTGGTGACCTCCAGTCAGTGACCTACATTGGTGACTCTGATGGGTTATCATTTGTTCTCCCAAGGAAATTTGAATCATCAGGATGTTTCTTTGGCTATCTAATAGATTTAACCCAGGTACTGGCTATTATGAAATCAAGAAGCATATCTTCCCAGAAGTGTCCTTGCATGTGTTCATTTGTGGAAGTTGGAGGAATCAAATCTCTCTCTCTCTCTCTTTAGAGGTGTGTTTTGGAATGCCCTAAGCAGGCTATTGTGACATCAGCCCTTGAATTTACTATGGTTCTCATCAGAAACAATTGGAGTAATTCCTCATCTTCCATGGAAGAAGGTGGAACATGAAGCAGACCTGAAAACAAAAGCTTTACTTTGGCTATGCATGAACCATGTTTGCTGTTTGGGAAGTTTTCCTAGGGGGCCTGGGATAATAATAGTGATCCCTGACCACTTAACATTTTCACTGATGTTCTTTGGCTCTGTGGTTTTATTACTGCCCCTTTTTGATTAGATGAAAAGGACTTAGCTTAGCTTTAGGTTTCTCAAATAGAGAACCACATCTATGTTAAGGAACAAAGCAGGGACTTTGGAGCCAGAGAGCCCTGGCTCATATTTCAGATACCAGCTGGGTGACTTCGGTCAAGTTAGTTTATTTCTCTGAGCCTTCATCTGTAACGGAAGAGCATTTGTTCAGGTGACCCATGTCTCATGGCTTAATTAGTTCCTGGATAACATTTGAAGTGATGTCTGTTAAATTTATAGATATTTCCTTTAGGCACAATGTTACAAATTGGAATTCTAAATCTAGAAAATTTTATGCTATAAAAGCACCAGAAATTAATTTTTAAAGTGATAAGAATACTTATTTTTTAAAAAAACATCAATTATGGAAAATAAGATATTTATTATAAAGTCTATGTTGTTAATATTCCTTTTTGAGATAATTTACATGGGTTTTTGGAGAAGAGTCTTCTTAAAATATGAATGCATTGAACTTTGGGCTAAAGATTAGTTCTTTTCCTGTTAAACTCTTGTAGCAAGCATGAATATTTTTCATCATCCAGGAATCAACAAATGAATTAAAATCTGAGTCAGTCATTTAAAAAAAAAAGTATTTGCCTGTTTTTGAATGGTAAGATCAGGGGAGGGAGTGGTTCCATCTTCAGAGTTCCCTTACTTGTATATTGTAATGATACCTGAATTCAAGGTCACATTTGTTTTCAAAGTCAAGCACGATTTCAGTGATGTACATGATGTATTTGGTTGTATTTGGTACCAATGGTCAATTAGGCTTTGTGGGTTTATAATGAGGCATCATTAGTCTGTGTTCCTTGGCAATGTCACTATTAAGAGGCATTCCTAAAGAAAAAAATGAAAAACCTGTTTCTTTACAAGAGAGTATTTTCTCAACTTCAAAATGTTGTCTTTCTCTTTAATGGTGTTAACTAGATCTGAATACTGGTACTATCCCATCTGTTCTGTTTTGAAGCAGTGAAACCATCTTTCATTTAAGCTGGACATTTCTTTAATGTCTCTTACCAAACCTATCCTTTAGCATTTGAAACATGTTCTTTAACCATTTGCTAACATGTTTTGGTTTTTAGACCTGCTGTATTTATTACATGCAGTTATATATATGTACAGACACAAATGTTCCATTTTTGCATATCAGTGTGTTGTGATTTCTTATGATTTATTTCATATGCCGATGACACTAGATTTTCTTGAAATGTTTTTCCTAGTCTTTTATTTCACAGCATTCTGAATTTTAAATGTACAATTCAATGAGTTTTAGTAAATTTGCACATTTGTGCGATCATCACCATGATCTAATTTCAGAACATTTCAATTACTCTTGAAAGAAGTCTCATGCCCATTAGCAATTTTTGTACCCACAACACCAAGCAACCACTAATCTGTCTCTACAGATTTGCCTTTTCTGAACATTTTATATAAGTGGAATCACTCAATATGTAGCCTTTGCATCTGGCCCCTTTTGAGATTTATTTATGCTTGTAGCATGTATCATCAGTACTTCATTCCTTTTTATTGTCGAATAGTGTATTCCATTCTGTTGTCTGGATAAACCACATTTTGTTTACTTACCAGTTGATAGACATTTGGTTTGTTTTCATTTTTTTGGCTGTCATGAATAATGCTACTGTGAACATGTGTATACAAGTCTTTGTGTGGACATATGTTTTCACTTTTCTTGAGTGGATACCTAGGAGCGGAATTGCTAGGTCATATGGTAACTGTTTCCCAAAGTGGCTTTGTCAGCAATGTGTGAAGGTTTCACCTACTCTACATCCTTCAACACTCACTGTATCAGTCTTTTAAAATTTTAGCCGTCATAATAGGGATGTAGTAGGATGTCATTGTAGTTTTAATTTGCATTTTCCTAAAGACTAAGGATGTTGAACATCTTTTTATGTGCTCATGGCCATTTTCATATCTTCTTTGATGATATAACCTAATGTAATACAAAGTCAGTGTTCAGCATGGAAACAAAAGTTATTCTACTTATTTTAACAGATAATTAAATATAAAGAATTGTTATTAGGTATAAAGTTGTTAATAAGTAGGTAACTGAAAAGATAAGAAGCAAACACTAAGGTAACTGGAGGTAGTGGCTATAGGAAGCAGCCATCAACTGTAGGGCTAGGGGCAAATGGGGTGGAATCTTTATTAAATCTTTAGAAGCTTAGAGGAGAGGGCCCACAGAGCTGAAACCCAGACCTCTGGAGTAGGTGGTGGTGCATGTGTTTCTGAGGGGGGAGTGTAAGAGGCTAGTTCTTTAAGTGCTGAAAAACTGCAGGCCAGATTCAGCTGCTGCGCTGGAAGGAACTGCTGCTGCCCTGGTGAAGAAGTGTTGCTGGGGTGACACTGGGAGCTAAAGCCAGCAGGAAGCAGAGGGGAAGGAGCTAGTCTCCCTCTAGTGTGCCCTGGTGGCAGAGCCTAACAGGGAGCCAACTGGTAAAACAGAAATAGGGTTTTCAGAGTTACAAAGCTGAGTTTGGAAGGATATGGGTTGGAGCAGGGAGAGAATAGCCATATAATTGTCCAGCCCACCCCTTTGAATATTCAGTATCTAGACCTAGGCTCCTAAACATATTTTAACTTCCACACAACAAAAACTACTTTCTTTTCATCTAACAGAACATTCTCACACAAATGAAAATGTTCTCACCAGCTCCCTAAAATGCGGTGTCACAAAGTCTCATTAGTGTATCCATCTCTAGGAGGTAGTCACATTACCTGTTGCGGGGCTTCCTTAATTCCTACTTAAATTTAGCTAAAGTTCTGCTTGAATGTTGTGTTACCCAGAGTTAAATTGTAGAGGTAAGTTTCAACAATGCTTGTATACAATGCAAGAGGAAGGAGAAGAAATTGGTTTTCTCTCTCTTTGTCTCCCCAAAAGCAAGAAGGAAATATACATATCTGCCATTTGGCAGTAGTTGAGATTTGTATTTTTCTTCTCCTGTTACCTGTTCCATGTTTCCTTTGCACTCAGCCACTTCAACTGATTAGGTTTCTGTACCTGAAGGTCTGAATTCTCAGTGGTTCTGTCTTTTGTTGGATTGCTGTGGTTTTCCATTAACTTTTACATTGGAGATAGAAGTACTAAGAGCTGCCCTGAAGAAGGAAGCTGTGGTCCTTCCTGACCCTGTGGGAGGCAGCAACCCAGGGTCCTCTCACTCCTACTGTCAGTGTATCCTCCTCATTGGCCTCCTGCTTAGTGGCTGAGGAGCCTAGAATGACTCAGTGGCAGTCTCACCTTCCAGTTGCTGTCTCCCTTTAATAACTTCCTTAAAACCAGGTCCTCTCTACTAGCAGGGATGAAAAACAGAAATTTTTGGAGTGAGTTATTACGGTAATAGTGAGAGGGGCCACTCCTGCTTGTCCTATTGATTCCTAGACCAGTATTGTCTTACTTTGGGGAGACAGATGAGTCAAAGTGTGTACCATGTTGTGTGAGACAGAACTCCATCTTTCAGAATGTTCCCTTACAACTGTTGTCTTCAGTAGGCTGCACCATTCTTCCACTGGGTCACCTGCTTGTGGATAATGGGATATGTAGTGAGACTGGTGAATTCCAAGTGCTGAGAGATGCTCAGAACTGGTACATGCAGTGGTTTTCAAATTGCAGGCCATGAGCCACGAGTGGTCCTGAAACAGTTCCGTGAGCTATACCACTTTCCTCCCTCCCTCTCTTCCTTCCAGTGAACTGTGATAGACCAGAGAGACCGGAATAGCAAATAACATTGTATGACACGGGTTATAATTGCAATTGTATTTTTGGAAATATTTTTACACACATTTACTATATCATGCTTTACAATGAATTTCTCAGTATGTTTCATGATAACAATACTTTGAAAGCTAGAGGTCTAAAGAGACGTATGACCTTGTAGTTCCCTTATCACCACCTCTGGTGGTTTAATATGTTGATTTCTCAGTAGAATTCCACGTGGTGTTCACATTGACTGCAGCCCTTTAGTGGGCATGAGGATGGGCTTCTGTTGAAATCTTGTTTCCTTGGAACAGGATCCTAAGATGGCCATCATGAGTGGGATCACCTGTAAAATTGAACTTTTAGGGTTGTTTAGAAGATTAAATGAGGCTGGGCGTGGTAGCTCATGCCTGTAATCCCAGCACTTTGGGAGGCTGAGGCAGGTGGATCACGAGGTCAGGAGTTCGAGACCAGCCTGGCCAATATAGTGAAACCCCATCTCTACTAAAAAATATAAAAATTAGCTGGGTGTGGTGTGGTTCCAGCTGTAGTTCCAGCTACTCTGGAGGCTGAGGCAGGAGAATCGCCTGAACCTGGGAAGGTTGCAGTGAGCCTAGATTGCACCACTGCCCTCCAGCCTGGGTAACAAAGTAAGACTCTGTCTCAAAAAAAAAAAAAAAAAAAAAAAAAAGATTAAATGAGGCCATGTGACTCAGTCTGTCCTCAGTATATGAATATAGCAGGAATTCATTCCCATGTAACACACTGTTAAACCAAGAGGTACTCTGCACGGTGCTCTTTATGTAATGTTTATCTTTAGGTTTTACATTTAAAATTTAAATCTCCTACATTGTTGAGATGACTAGACTGGCCTAAATAGAGCCGATTTTTCAATTTGAATAAAATTTCATGTTCCCTGTTAACCTTTTTCCATCCCTCCTCTGACTTTTTCTCCAATTGGTATTTTTTTCTTGGATCCTGAGAGTTTTGTGGTTAAAGCAGAGATGAAAAATTTGTGGGAAAATATCTGCAAAATAAATTTCTTTGAATGAATTGGGATAGATGGCTTGGCCCTCGGGTCCAGATCTTGCCTAACATAATAAATAAGCCAAAGTTATTGATCAGACAAAAGGTTTCCTTTAGGTGCCCTTTAAATTTAAAGCAGAATAGCTTTAACCGGCCCATGGTGAAGTCATCTTAACCATTGTTAGCTGTCCTCTTTTCTGCATATGCAGTGCTGGGAATGCTTCTGGGCATTTACTGTGTTAGAAGTAGTGATATGTTTTGGAAAGATAACTGTATTGAAGTTAGGGAACTTTCAAGAGAAATTCCACTTTGGATAGATATACCCTCTGATATGTGCAGTCTTGTTTTTTAAAGAAGCACCTTTATCAGGATATGATTCTTACATATCCTGATAAAGGTTTTCAGTATATTCAGAGTTGTGCATCCATCACCATAGTCTATTTTAGAACATTTTTATTACTTCCCAAAGGAACAATGGACCCCTTAGCCATCACCCCAGAACTCTGCCCCACCCAACTCCCTAGCCCTAGGGAATTGTTAATCTGCTTTCTGTCTCTAGAGATTTGCCTGTTCTGGACATTTCATAGCAGTGGATTCATGCACTATGTGGTCCTTATGCCTAGCTTCTTTCACTTAGCATAATGTTTTCAAGAGTCACCCATGTTGTGGGTTTTCATCTTTTAAAATTGGTGGATAATATTTCATTGTATTCTATAGTTGTTTATCCATTTATCAGTTCATGGACATTTGTATTATTTCCAATTTTTGTTTATTAAGAACAGTGCTGCTAAGAGCATTCATGTGTAAGTTTTTGTGGGAACATTTATTTTCAACGTTTTTGGGTATCTTGGAGTGGGATTACTGGATCATATGGTAACCTGTGTTTAACCATTTAAAGAACAACCAGACTGTTTTCCAAAGCGGCTGCCCTGTTTTACCTTCCCATCAGCAGTGTGCGAGGGATCTAGTTTCAATATATCCTCACCAATACCTGTTATTTTGATAGGCAAAGCCAGTCGAATTGGTACACCAATCCAGTTGCTACACCAATACTTGTCGTTTCGATTTTAGCCATCTAGTGAGTGTGAAGTGATATCTCATTGCAGTTTTGATTTGCATTTCCCCAATGACTCTTTACTTGGTTATTGGCCATCTTTTTTTTTTTTTGTCCTATCTGGTCTGTTTTTTGTTTTTGTTTTCTTTTTAATATGGAATGCTTCATGAATTTGTGTTGTCATCCTTGTGCAGGGACCATACTAGTCTTCTCTTTATCATTCTAATTTTATAATAGTATATGTAGGCTGAAGCAAGCCCCTATCTCTTTTTAATTGACAAGGAGGGATAGCAATAATTGTAATCTGTCCAGTTCTTATGTGGAGGATAGTTTCTCCTAAATTTTCTCACTTCTTTGACCTAGTTAAATTCACATAAACATCAGGGACTGTTTGATTGAAGTAAAACTCTTTTAAAACGTAGTTATGGTTAAGCCATAACGCAACTGTCTGTATACAAAAGAGAGTCTTGTGAAGGTTCAGAATTTGTCTTTGTGAAAAGAAATTAAAACCTTCTAAGGAGTCAGCTAAAGAATGTAAGTTTTATGAGCTTCTATAAACAGGGAAATATGGAATGTCTAGTTCCTTTTAACCTGACTATAAGCCAGGACAAGCAAGTGCATATTTTTTTTTTTTTGGTCTTTTTATACTGCTTTAAAAAAAACATGGGACTATTTTTAAATTGCAGTTTCCTTCCTATATTTTAGAAAGGTAACCGCATTATTATCATTATTACTTTCGATTAATCTAATTGAAAATCTCACCAAATTACAATAGTTTTTAAAATATCAAATTCAAATCTTGTATATATTTTATGTTTTCCTCTTTGCCCTCAAGGAATGTTTCTTCTGTTGAGACAGCATTTCTATACTGCCACAATGACAGTAAAAGACTGAAAACAGTCAGCTGCTAAAATGTAAGATACAAGTAATTGATGTATGTAGAATCTGAATTTTAGTCTCTTCACATGTCAGAACAACTTTTCAACAGTCATAACTCCATATGTGAAGAACATGAACAGTTTCAAGGGTGCATTTGTATGCGAGTTATACTTTATATCTCTTTTATTGTTTAAAGTTGGTATTCCCTGCCATTAAGTGATCTTTTCAGATATCTGCCTAAAATAGAATTTCCTTGGGAATGGCTGGTGGAGGCCAAGAAGAGGTCCCTGAGTTCTGACTTCATTATGCCGTTGAGTTTGTCCTGCTTCCTTGTTCTTCATCCAGTGTCTAATTTACAGTGGGGCCATGGGTGCTTCATGTGCTCATGTGATCCTTGGTGCCATCAGCCCTTCCAGATGTGTTCACTGATGCTTGACGGCTTTGCCAGTAGATGTGCTCTTTGGCTGCTTCTTACATTTGATATAGCAGTAGCATTTATGGATTTATTGGCTTTTCTTTAAAAAACTGAGCTCCCTCAGAAACCATGGTTTTGTTCCATGACCTCCTATAACAGTGATTTAAGTTGCCATTTCTGGCAGCTTCCTGAGCTGAGGGGTCAGTTGGACCTGTCTACATTGTTTGTTTATTCATTTCATGGCTGTCAATGAAAGTAGTGGAAGTTGTCTATGAATCAGAAATTTAAATCTCAGCTATCTTTTTTCTGTGATGATATATAGTTGGAAGGGTTTTTCCAGGAAGTGCAATGCAGTCATTCATTGCTTAACAACAGGGATAGGTCCTGTAGCTTATCTTTCCTTTGTGAGGGGCTGAAAGGCCATGGGAGAGAGGAGGAGAAAAGACCAGTTACCCTCCTTTTTTTTCTGGTCTTACACTTCACCTGTTTTTAGAAGTGATTAGGAATCAGTGCAAATTGGTTTTCTATTTTGTAAAAATATAGTAAGATAAGCCGGGCGCGGTGGCTCACACCTGTAATCCTAGCACTTTGGGAGGCTGAGGCGGGCAGATCACCTGAGGTCAGGAGTTCGAGACCAGCCTGACCAATATGGTGAAACCCCGTCTTTAAAAAATATATATATAAAGATATCTGTAACATAAAATTTATCATCTAAACTATTTTTAAGTGTACACCTCACATTGATAATAGGGACATTCACATTGCTGTGCAACCATCATCACCATTCTTCTCCAGAACTTTTTTATCCTCCCAAACTGTAACTCTGACCCCATTAAACACTAACTCCTCATTTTCCTTCTCCTAGTCCCTGGCAACTACCATGCTACTTTCTGTTTCTATGAATTTGACTATTCTAAATACCTCATCTAAATGGAATCGTGCAACATTTGTCCTTTTGTATCTGGTTTATTTTACAGAGTCCACAAATTTTATCTATGTTGTAGCATATGCAAAATTTCTTGCATTTTAAGGTTGAATAATCTATTACGTGTGTAGATACCACATTTTACTTATCTGTTCATCCACTGATGGACGCTTAGGTTGCTTTCACCCCTTGGCTGTTGTGAATAATGCTGTTATGAACGTGGGTATGCACATCTCTCTTCAACTCCTTCTTTCATTTCATGTGTCTAACTAACTCCCAGAGGTAAAATTGCTGGATCATATGGTAATTGTGTTTATTTTTTTGAGGAATTGCCATACTGCTTTCCATAACACCAGCACTATTTTACATTCCTACCAGCAAATAAGTTGTTTTTCTTGAGCTTTTATTCCTTTTGAAGACCTGATTGATTGATGGATGGATTGATGGATTGATTTTTAGACACAGGGTCTCTCTCTCTCTCAGGCTGGAGTGCAATGGCACAGTCATAGCTCAGTGTGTCATTCAATTCCTGGGCTCAAGTGATTTTCTCGCCTCAGCCTCCTGGGTAGCTGGGCCTACAGGCTTGTGCCATCACATCCAGCTAATTAAAAAAATTTTTTTATATAGACTGGGACCTTGCTATGTTGCTGCGGCTGGTCTTGAACTCCTGGGCTCAAGCAGTCCTCCTGCCTCAGTATCCGAAAGTGCTGGAATTGCAGGTGCCAGCATTTCTGGCTGACCTGTGTTATTTTAAAAGCTGTTTCACTTGGTCTCCTACCAGAAAAAGGAAGATTCTCTCATTTCTTTTGAGTGACTGTGGCTCTGAAAGACCTCCCTCTCACTCCCGGCCCCTTGCTCCCTGGAGCTAGGTCTGGTTGTTTCCACTTCCTTTCTCTTGGTCACTCCGTGAGCTTGCCAGTCATTTAGAGCTGCCCACAGGGACTGTTTGCCGCCCTGGCATTCCAGCACCGACATGGAGAAACCTGTGCTACTTTGTGTCCTCTACTTCTGGGAACACTTCAATAACACTATTAACAACAGGCCCGACTTCAGTATGTTATGCAATCGTAACTTTAGGGATACATTTCTAGCAAAAATATTTTGCTTCCCAGTGGTCCAGGCAGAAGGAGTATAGCCCTGAGCTCTCGCAGGGGTCCAGCAACTCCTGTCCACACTATGCCCTCTGGCCCCGCCCATCACCTCTGTTCACTTCAGGTAACTGGTACTAGACGTCTCCAAGTGTTCTAACTCTCTTATGTATTGAGATGGGGATAACAGATGTTGGATAAATTTAAATATGCAATAAGTCTAAATTTTGAGGATTATGTTCCCGAACTGCATAATGGTAAGAGTTCAAACTTTTATTTAAGAGGTCCTTGTTCAATAATACTGCCTTAATTTCCATTATTTAAAGAAAAACCTTTTTCTTTTTTTTATTTTAAGCTCTGGGATAAATGTGCAGAAGGTGCAGGTTTGTTACATAGGTATACATGTGCCATGGTGGTTTGCTGCACCTATCAACCCATCATCTAGGTTTTAAGCCCCTCATGGATTAGGTATTTGTCCTAAGTCTCTCCCTCCCTTTGGCCCCTACCCGCGACAGGCCCTGCTATGTGATGTTCCCTTCCCTGTGTCCATGTGTTCTCATCATTCAACTCCCACTTATGAGTGAGAACATGCGGTGTTTGGAGAAAAGCCTTTTTCTAATGGTCATTGCTGAAAGCTCCACTCCTTATTTCACAAGCTGTCTTAACTCTTTTTTCATGTTTCAACATCCCCATTTCCCTCTTTAAATCATTTTTTTCAACAAAAATAAAATTTGCTGTTTGAGTTTGCTATATCTGAAATTCTCATATATTTGAATTTTGTATGAGATGGTTGTATTTTTAGAAGAATTACCCTACTTTTAGTCTCATTATCAGGAAAGAAAACCATTTAATTTGGGACAAAAGAAGAAGAGAGACCAGCATTTATTGAGCATGTGGTATATACTAGGCTCTGTGCCAGATACTCTAATTACATTTGATTATATTGATTGGTTATAAAAGGAATGAAGCATTGAGAGACTAACTTACATAAGGTTTATCTGCTCAGCAGAATTCACTGCCCTGCCTTATGAAATATGGACTGTCAGAGATGGAAATAAGCTTTTCAAATGGACTGCCTTTCATAATGGCATTTAAATAGAATGAATGACGTGTTAGACTGATCCATCCTCCCTTTATTTAGGTTTGGTGAAGTGTGCCATATCATGTATGATGCAGTATCATTATGTGAGATCTTCCTTCCAGCCACTGCAGAATGGGAGAATTCCTCTCCCTTCCTGGCCTCCTATGATAGACCCCAGGTCTGATATAAGTTGAAGACTTCTATCTGTTTGAAATACAATATTAATTCCAGTTTATAGTTCTAGATTTTTTAGATGTCACTCTAGATTCCTCTTTATTCACATGTTTCTAGGAGAGTAGTAAATACATCTACCAATCAAACTCATTTGTCTGTTAGAATACATTTAAAACAGAAATTTGGCAAAGAGAGAGCTGTAAGTGGGAACAGCTGTTCCAGATGCCTAAGCTTTGTGGGGGCTCAAAGGTTGGGACCGGTTTCCTATGGTTCCTGGCTGCATGGCTGAGGTTTGTTGTGACTGCCAAGTGGGCCAGCAGGTCTTCACCTGAATTTATTTTCTGTGCAGGCTTTCTGGGGGTTTGTACAGCCTGGAGCCCCTTTCCCAGGGTCTAAAATGCACACCCTGAGGGCAGCCCCAGCCACCTCCCATGTTAGGTGGTTTAGTATATTCCTGAGAAGTGGGACCAAAACAACGTTCAGAAATTGTTGAATTTATCAAGCAAGGTAGCTGTTTAGGTTACACAGTAAACCCTTTGTGAAGTTTAAGACAATAGGTACTGAACATATTTCTAGCAATTTCTTGTTGAGTTCTCTCCTGTTACCTTATTTGAACTTGACAACCTATGGGGTGGGCAGAGTAGGTGCTGTTCTCCCAACCCCCATTCTTAATTTTTTTTTATTTTTTGAGACAGAGTCTCAATCTGTTGCCCAGGCTGAGGGGCAGTGGTGCCATCTCGGCTCACTGCAACCTCCACCTCCCATATTCAAGCGATTCTCCTGCCTCAGCCTTCTGAGTAGCTGGGACTACAGGCACATGCCACCATGCCCAGTTAATTTTTTGTATGTTTAGTAGAGTTGCGGTTTCGTCATGTTGCCCAGGCTGGTCTTGAACTCCTGACCTCAGGTGATCCCCGCGCCTTGACCTCCCAAAGTGCTGGGATTACAGGCGTGAGCCACTGGACCCAGCCTCCCCACCCCCATTCTTAATAGCAGCTTTGAGATAGAATTCACTATTGGGGGCCACTCTACAGGAATGGGATGGATCTCCTCCACTTGGCCACATTTGCTTTAGATATTGAGTCAGCTGACATCAGACACACCCTAAGAGGGTGTGAAAAGCTTTATTACTCCTATAATGAGGCTTTCTGGGGAGATCAGTGCAGCTCCCCAAGAGGTCCTACAATGGCTTCAGAGAACAGGGAAAGGAGACTGGCTTGGCATCTTTTTGGATGGTTATGGGGGGATGTTGTGGAGTGAGAGTTCCCATTGAAGGGTTTGAATTTACTGCTGGTGCCCTAAGAGGAAGCCCCCTGGACTTTCCTCTCTGCCTGCCTAGATGTGCACAGAAAGGGAGGAAGGAGGAATGAGGCTTCAGAGCATCAAAAGTCTGGTCACTTTTTAAAAATCACATTCACATGCCATAAATGTGTTCAATTCAGTAGTCACAGGCTATATGTGTGACCAGACTATATATATAGATTATATATACATTTGAGAATATATATTAGAAACACTGTCTAATTTCTGAACATTTTCTTTACCCTAAAAAGAAACCTCATACCCACTAGAAGTGACCCCATATTTCCTGGTCTCCCAGCCCTACATAATCGCTAATCTACTTTCTCTTTATATGGATGTGTCTGTTCTGGACATCTCATTTGAGTAATACAATATGGGGTCTTTGGGGCCTGGCTTCTTTGACTTCACGTAATGGTTTTAGGCTAGTTCATCCAGTGGCATGCATCAGTGCTTTGTTCCTGCCTGTGATTGAATGATATTCCATTGTGTGGATGTGCCGTTTGAGTTTGTCGTACTAAAGGGTAATTCATTTGGAACATCTGAGGGTGAGATGGTGGGAGAGTCAGATGTCAGTATTAGCAGGAGAGGAAAGACATGGGCCTGCATCTCAAAAGGGATTCAAAGGCATTTAGTCTTAGGCGTTGTATAAATTAGAAGTGACATTTAAAGATGGGAGAGTAAATTTGATCTCCAAATTGAAATGTACTTCTGGGTGGCTACACTGGTTGCCAATAGATACCATCCATCTATTCATGTCCTCTGATGAAATTCATGGTAATTTTCATTTTAGCACAACTCAAGTTCATTTAGATACAGAAAAGTCAGTGAAACCAAACATACCTTTTGAATTACTCATTTTGTCTTGTTTCTATTGTCATGAGACCTGTTTTTGAATACTTCACTCTAAATATGTTCTGTTGCTTTTCAAGAGCCTACTAATTTTGTTGGTTGGCAAATGATTCATACTTGGAATTTGGTACAAGTTGCTTCAATGTATATATGTCTTAGTCCATTTTCTGCTGCTATAACAGAATACCACAAATAGGGTAATTTATAATGAACAGAAATTTATTCGTCCCACTGTTCTGGAGTCTGGAAGGGGTGAGAACAAGGCAGCAGCAGCTGGTGAGGGTCTTCATACCGCATCATCCTCTGGTGAATGGTGAAAGGTGGAAGGAAAAGAGAACATGCAAGAGTGAGAGAGAGAAAGAAAGGGGGCTGACCTCATTCTTTTATTGAGAACCCGCTCTTGAGAACACCATTAATCAGTGAGGCTCTGCCCTAATCACTACTAAAAGGTCCCAGTTTCCAGCACTGTCCATGAGGGATTAAGTTTGTCACTCATGAACTTTGGGGGAACACATTCAAGCCATATCATTTAATTAATTTATTTCCAGAAAACATTGCTTTTTCCTTTGAATGAGTTAGGAAATTGTTTCATTCTGTCTCATTGTTTTTTTTTTTTTTATTTTAATTTAGTTTTTACTTTTATTTATCTTTTTTAGCTTTATTGAGGTATGACTGACAACACTGTATAAATTTAAGGTATACAGTATAATGATTTGATATACATACATATTGTGAAATGACTACCACAGTCAAATTAGCTAACACCTCATTTAGTTACCTTTTTTCTTTCTTTTTTTGTGACGAGACCATTTAGACCAAGCTTGTCCAACCCATGGCCCGAAGGCCACATGTGCCCCAGGATGGCTTTGAATGTGGCCCGACACAAATTCCTAAACTTTCTTAAAACATTATGAGATTTTTTTTTTTTAAAGCTCATCAGCTATCATTAGTGTTAGTGTATTTTACGTGTGGCCCAAGACAATTCTTCTTCTTCTAATGTGGCCCAGGGAAGCCAAAAGATTGGACACCTCTAATTTAGACTCGTTTTAAACACTGAGGGTTCTAAAAGTAAATCAAACAGCATATACCAGCAGCTTCCAATTTGCTTAGTTATCATTTATAATTCTTGGTAAAGTTCAAACATAATCTTTTGTATCTCAAATAATATTCCTTGGCCTCTGCAGGCAGGATGTCTAAAATGTGTAATAACAATAACAAATTAATTTTAAATTTCCAGGTACTCTCTTGATGTATATTGAATGAACGATTGCTTTTAAAGGTATTTCTCTTGCTGTACAGGAGTCAGGTTAATTGGTAGATTTTCTGAATTCTCAAAACTGACATTTAATCCATGTGTTTAGTGTTTTATAGGCTCCAATATTCAGTTTCTGGGTAGATGAGTTTCCATGTTGTTTAGCTGCCAGCATTGTGATGTCGCATGAAGACTCTCCAAATATCACAACATGGGTGTAATCTTGAACCCTATAGCTCTGTTTTAACAGAATCACCCTTTGGAAGTGGAATGCTCTAGACTGGAGAGGGTCATCCTGTTTTGTGCATGTGGCCAACATCTCCCCCTCTTTGATCTTGTATAGCTATTAGACACACTTTGCATAAAAACACAGGAGAGAGAATAAGCCTAGATTTTTGCTTTTTTTCTGGGGCCCAGCGGCTAAACTACTCCTCAGAGAAAAAAGACATTGTGGGATCATGTGCCTGGATGGTATTCCCTACAGGCATGATTTTACTACATGCACACATTTACATAGCCCCTGGGTACTCAATCAGTATAATTCACTCCAACTTACAAATCTGTAGAGAGAAATGAAACTATCTGTTGCCTTGTGAAATAAGGAGTAATATCAGCGTGGATTTTAAAAGATGGTTAACTTTTTTCTTAGTTATATATTGTGGCTGGGAAAGGTTTTCCTGTGTGTGCAGCATGGTCTTTTTATAGAGTTAGCCTTTCATTGTTGAGGAAGGAAAATGGCAAGAGTCAACTTGGTATCATATCATTGATGAGCTTCCTTGTTAGCCATTCCCAAAGATTCACATGAGGTAGTATAGTGTCAGTGAGTTCAGTCTGCAGCAGCAGGAGTTGGATTACTTACATACCAAACATAATTGTGCTGACGGTAGAGACCTCAGCATCTATTTCCCATTGCATGCTGGAGCACTGCTTCAGAAGGCATGCATCTAGCCAGACTGGGTAGCCCTTTATTCATGTTCTCATTTGCATCTTTGATTACCAGAAATAGGAAAATCCTTTTAAGCAGTGTAGTCTTGCTAGTCCTCTCTAGCAAAGAGTAGAGGTGGGCTGAAGTCAAGATCGACACAGCAATGTTGTGTTCCCTTGTGGTTTGCTGTCAGCAAGCTGTTACCCATACATGCAAAAGGTTGTTTGAAGTGGGCTTGCACGTGTTTCCATAGCAGCAGTCATCTTAGCGATTTCACTCGTTTTTTGGACTTTTTTTCCCCCTTTGCTTCTCTGTTTCCTGCTGATGCAGAATTAAATAAACAGCATATTTAGGTCAAGGAAAGAGATGTTTGCTAATATAGATGCTAGGCTAAGCATTCTGGGAGAGCGATTTCTTGCAGCAGATGAGCATTCTTTGTGCCTCCCAGCAGCATCTGCAGCAGTGTGGCTGTCTGGCACTGTCTTTTTCATTTTGGGCAGGTTCTGAGATTCAGAGCAATCCCAGGCAAATCACAGGAGCCGGCAGTTTTCCAGTAGCCACATGTAAATCTCCTGCTTATTTGTTCTTTGGTATTAAGAGTGAAGCAATCAGCTAGAAAAACGATACTTTAAAGGTTTTGGTGCATCCGAGGTGTGTCATCTTGTGTTTGCACCACCCCTCCTGTTTTACACTCGGAGCCTGGGTTTTTTGTCAGGCTGTTGAGCAGGAGCGGATTCTAGTACGGCAGCTCATAGCTTCCCTTCTGTTCCGGTACCGGTGATTGCTTGTCATGAAGATGGTACAGTGGGAGCCTGTTTCGGAAGAGCCAAGGAAGAGGATGTGGAGATGGAGTAGAGATTGCTAAAAATCTGAACATCCACACCTTGGGGATGGGTTGCACTACTAGTGTGATTCTGTTTAAAGGCATCCGCACCGTTTTTGAAAGAAACTGTGCTTATATGTGCAAACAGCAAGGAGAGAATAATGCCCTTGAATATACAGCATACAATTGGACAAAAGAAGATTCAGAACTATTGATCTCCTCCTGGCTGGTAAATGCTGTCTTGCTTAATTAACAAGTAGTTTAATGGTGTTAGAATAAACTGTTCTTTACTTGTAAAGCAAATATATATATTTATTTATTTCAATGTACATATATATATGTAGTCTGTGTGTATAAATGGGTAATTAGTGGCCTTAAGATTAAATTATGAAGTGAATGTTTGTATGTGTGAGAATGCCATGGATTGATCAAAGCTAAATACATACTGAGAAAGGAATAAGATATTTGATTAAAGAATAGTTTTCTAATGTAGCTTTATCAGCTTACACGTTCTTGGTATAGTCCTAGAAAATAATACGTGGTAAAGTGTATGTTTAGGATATTATATATGTGATCCCTCTCCCGGTGATAGTGAATTATTTAGCCCCTTTACATCCCAGTGTTCTAGTTGGCTAGGTTTTTCTTACTAATGGCTTATGGTCAGTCCTTGATGCCGGGGGAGAAATTTAAAGGGAGCATGAAAGAAAACTATGATGGGTAAAAGATAAATATTTATAGTCTTATTTTTTTTAAAAAATCCAGCTACTTAACATGTTTTGGGGTGAAGGGTCTTGAGAATGAGAGGAAGTGCAGTTTGACATGACACTTCTGTGTTCTGTCCCTTTATCAGGTATGAAGAGGTGTCAAGTCACAGATGGGTGTGCCTCTTGTGGCCTTCCCACCAGTACCAGGCTTGTGGGGAGCCACATATGGGTCTCCTCCTCCCTCAGGATGCCTTGCCATTTCTCCTTCTGTTCTTATCACAGCTTTTGTCAAAATGAGTTGGGACAAATATATCTCAGAGTTTCTGTGTGTGTGTCTTGCCAGCAGCTGCTTGGTACAGCGAAGCGTGCGGAAGCGCTGAGACCTTTCCTGGCTGGTGAGGCTACCATCTGAGACTGAGAAGGTGGTATTGGCATGCCATATGCCCTTGTGATCAGATTGGGTGGCCCCAGCCTTGTGGGAACTCAGAGAGGGGATGCATTTTATGGAGGTTCTTATGTCAGCACTTGCAATATGTGGGAGGAAGAAAGGAGAGCATCAGTCAAGACATCAGATGCATTTTGCAAGTCAGTGTTATCTATAGTTGGAATTTAAGTGGTGCTATATTAACTGCTAAATATTTTAAGCTCAGATATATTTTGGGGTATGCTTTTGTGAATAACTGGTGTCAGAGATTAGAAGGACTAGCTCCTTATAGCACTCTGTTCCATTAGTGTATCCATAACCTGGAAGCCAGGGACCTACTTAGGCCAGTAATGGCAATGCCCCTCCCATGCGGCAAGCTTCTGCTCTCTCAGGCCAGACTCACTTGTCTTTGGTTAACCTGACTTTAAGAGATTCTGCATGTTTTTCTTTTCTCTTGTATTGCCTGGGAGAAGAGTAACCTGCCAGGGGTTCTATCAGAGCTCTGGGTCCGGGATTCTGGAACACTGCTGTCATGCATCCTGTCGGCTGCTCTCTGCCCACCACCCTTGCCTGCACTTGCAGGCCATCCGTGCGTGTAGCAGAGGTGCAGCTGAATGGAAAGATGCGCCCTCACTCCACACTGGTCCTTCTGCTGGTGTCCTCGCCCTCTGCAGCCTCTTCTCCGTGTAGCAGAGTGGCCCTCTGAAAATTAGCCAGGCCATGTCACTCTTCTGCTCTGGACCTTCTGCCACTCAGGGTCAAATGCAGGGTCAAATACAGTGGCCTCCAGCCCCATCTCCAGCACTGCCTAGCACTCCCTCTTTGTCTTCACCTGTGTGCCTCTCTCTTTTCTGCTCCTTCCTCACCTCGCTCTGGGCACCCAGGCTGCCTTGCTGTTTCCACTTCCTAGGACATCTCTGCCAGGAATTGCACTGTTCACTGCCTGGCCTTTGCTGAGATCCCCTTCTCAGTGAGGCTCCTGTGACCCCCTGAAATGCCTCTGGCATACCCTTTTCCCCAGACCCGGTGTAGTTTCTTCTTCACCTGTTGTACTCTTAGTCCAGAATAACAGCGTAAGTGTAGTTATAGTAATTAGTAAGTGTTACTAAGAGTACACTTATAGTACAAGAACAAGATTCATGGCCAGGCATGTGGTGGCTTATGCCTGTGATCCCAGTGCTTTGGGAGGCCAAGGCAGGATGATGGCTTGAGGCCAGGAGTTCAAGACCAGCCTGGGCAGCATAGTGAGATCGCATTTCTACTGCCTACCCCACCCCCACCCCCCCCCACCCCCGCCAAAAAAAAAAAGCCAGACATATATTGGTGCACACCTGTAGTCTCAGCTACTCAGAAGGCTGAAGTGGGAGGGTCACTTGAGCCTAGGAGTTCAAGTTTACAGTGAACTGTGTGTGCAGCACTGCACTCCAGCCTGGGAAACAAAGCAAGACCCTATTGCAAAAAAAAAAAAAAAAAAATCAGTTTGATGATTGGGATTTTTGTGTGCCTTATTCACTGCTCTGCTCCTAACTAACAGCTAGAACAGCATCTGGCTCTATAGTAAATGCTCAGTCAATGAGGGAATACTGATAAAATGGTTTTTGCAGTTCTGAAGTTGAACTTGGAGAAGCTACCGAGAAGATTAGTTAAAATCACTTATTCTAAAGCCAAAATGTGTGTGTTTAAAAAATTTAACTGGCTCACTGTTAATGATCTCTTGGAGCCTGTTGACCATTCCGCTCCCTAGAGGTGTGCTTCTAACCCTTCTGTCATGGCACCACACCAAGAAGTTGTGTGGTTCATGGCTGAATGTCTGTGGGCTTGCAGTGGTAATGACTGACAATTGAATATTGTCCAGGCTACCTCTACTGAGACCTATGCAGGCATTTAGGGACCTTATTGTCCTTTAGTTTGAGCCACTTAAGCCATTTCTTAAGGGAGCCCTGCGCATTGGTACTTGCTTGGGTCACCCCCATGCAAAGATAGGCTGACTGTCTTCATATGTGGGTTTGCACCAGGGTTCTCATCTTGGGTAGGATGTCTGCCCTACCTCCAGCTCAGGTGGCGACTCCAGGCTGTGATTCTGCCTTAACTGTCATCAGGTAAGAGCTGTATTTCACCTGCCCTCAGAAAGCATAACCCCCACTTCAGCTACTCAGTGTGTACCAAGCCTTTATGGATGGAATATAATATTCATGAAGGATGGCCTGAAGGGCTTGAGGCCACCTGTTCTTCTGAAGATTCTGAATGTCCCAAATATCTATCCATCTGTCAGAGAACCACATGCCTGAACTGCCTTGTTTGTCCTCAGTGGAATTTCTATTCCTGAACTCAGCTTTGTGTCTTTCTCCTTAGGCTATACTGAAGAACGTCTTAAGAAAGTGGTATCTACTATAAGGATGTTGAGGGCATTGCTTACTTGTTATTGGAATGGCAAGAGGCACTTTGGATGGTGGGTAAGAGTGCTGACTCTGGACTGGGTGCTGTGGCTCACACCTGTAGTCCCAGCACTTTGGGAGGCTAAGGCAGGTGGACAGCCTAAGCCTAGGAGTTCAAGACCAGCCTGGGCAACATGGTGAAACCCTGTCTCTACAAAAAATACAAAGATTAGCTGGGTGTGGTGGTGCATGCCTGTAGTCCCAGCTACTTTGGTTGCTGAGGCTGGAGGATCACTTGAGTCCTGGAGGTGGAGGCTACAGTGAGCTGTGATTGCACCACTGCACTCCAGCCCTGTTGACAGAAGGAGACTGTGTCTTAAAAAAAAAATGCTGACACTGGAGCCAGAGGACCAGGTTTGAGTCCTCTTAAATTCACAACTTAATAGTTGTGTGACTTTGAGCAATTTACTTAACCACTCTGTTCCCTTATCTACTATTTGTAGATAATAATGGTACTTGCTTCAGAGGGTTATTAAATGAGTGAATATGTCTAAAATTCTTAGGTCAGTGTCTTGCACATAAGTGCTAATTGTTAGCTATTATGCTTGTCTTTTCTGTTTTTTGGTGTTCCCTTTATGAGGATCCCTGGAATAAATTTCTTCTCTTTGTAATATGAATGGTTGCGCTTTTCATGAGAACTACTTTGTTTTTATTTTATATACATCATGGTTTGTGTAACTGATCCCAGCCAAGTCATCAGTTAACTGTTAAAGCTTATTTCCAAACATATGACCAAATTCTGGCAGATATCTAGGCTTTTTCGAAATGACTTTTATATTGCCCTTCAACTTTGCTTATTTTCTTGTATTACCTGCCATTTTATCAGTCTGCTTTTTCTCCTCTGCTTATTAAAATACTTTTAAATTTTATTATGTATATATGTAAGTAACTTTAAATCCTTTTGGAATAAGTTACAATATAAATTAAAAGGTAAGGCCAGGCATGGTGGCTCACCCCTGTAGTCACAGCACTTTGGGAGGCCAAGGTGGGTGGATTACTTGAGGTCAGGAGTTTGAGGCCAGCCTGATCAACATGGTGAAACCTTGTGTCTACTAAAAATACAAAAGTTAGCTGGGCATGGTGGCACATGCCTGTAATCCCAGCTACTTGGGAGGCTGACGCAGGAGAGTTGCTTGAACCCGGGAGGCGGAGGTTGCAGTGAGCTGAGATTGTGCCATTGCATTCCAGCCTGGGTGACTGAGTGAGACTCTGTCTCAGAAAGGAAAAAAAGATAATAGAGAAGCATATAGTGAAGAAAAAGCCTTTTTACCATCACTAAGGATGTCTCTGAAGTAACAAACAGATGTCTTGAGGCAGGATTTAGCTTTGTAAGACTGGGGCTGTTCAGGCTCCTACTGGAATTTATATTTAAATGGTGAATCAGCCGCATGGTGGGTGCTACAGTAGGAGAGGTACTTATCTGGGCAGTTGTGGACAGGCTGAAATTCAAGTATAGACACCTACATTTTGACTAGTAATTCTACCACGGTTGAGGGACAAGACTGATTTGGGAAGATTTTATTCCCGAGTATAGATTTTTCCTAAAGTATTTCCCCTTTTCTGATTAATTGACTGTGTTAGTTCAACTCATTTAGGAAGCAATCTTGATTGCTTGTTTGTGCTGAGTGTTCAAAAGTGATGGGGATGCTGACACATGGGACACGCAGGTACTGCCTGAGGACAGGAAGGGATGGCTTAGCCCAGAGTCTCTAGTGGAGGTTGGGAAGCTTGAGCTGAAACAAAACACATTGTCAATTCCATTTTTCCTTGTCTGGACAAGTTTGTGATGGGCCTACTTATTGGCTAGGATTGACCTATTTTACTCATAGCTAGCAATATCATATTCTACTTTAAGTAGCTGTGGAAGAATTGAAGAGCTGTTGGATTATTCTTAGCATGTTCTGTTTTTGCCAATTATAACTGAAGTGGAAGAACTTGCTCGGTTAGAACTTTAAAAGCAGCTAGGACCCTGTCAGCTGCTTAATAAAGAGCAGTAATACAAGGAAAGTGCTTGTCACAAGAGGAGAAAACGAACTTGTCTTCAGTTTCTTTTGTGACACGTTGGGATAATGCAGCTATAATTTTACCCATTATAAATTAATATTTCATTTCTTTTTGCCTTATGGCCTTAAAACTTTGAAGTTTTTCATCTCTCTACCATTACAAGATTTCCTAAATGTCTTCAGCATGTCTTCAGCCTTTGTTACTATTATAAACTTTTATCAGACCACTTTATCTCCCCAGACAGTACCAAAGGACTAAACAGGCTTTTCTAATGAGAAAAACCCACAGACTATGAAAATCCTTTAATTGATCACATACTTATTTAACAGTCATTTGCTGAATGTGTGCACTGTGCAAAGACAGCAGAGTTGAAGATGATATGCTCTCTGGCCCCTGAGAGCCCCCATCCTGCTTGTGTGTGTGTTTGGGGGTGGGGACAGGTGGGATATCAAGGGCTGGCTGAGAGATAAGTGACATAATCAGTGACAAGGTATGTGAAAATAGAATAATAATACCTGTCAGCTGGGGGCAGGTAGGGGAAGTAGAGGCTAGGTCTTGATTATCTTAAGTGTTCTTGTGGCTTTTTCTTGTACATTTGTATCGGTTTTATATGCTTCGAAGTGTCATGAAGGCCTGGAGTCTGCTTGGCTGCCTTCTGGTGCCAGAACACTTCTTGGCTCCAGGTCTGGTTGCAGCAGCATGGCTTTGGGTAGGCTCTGTTTTCCATTTTATTTCTAGTATTTTTCCTAACGATGCCTGGTGGATTTTGTTACCTGTTTTGATAACAACAGAAAGTGGGCTGATGTTTTCAAGAATCAGTCTGCTCTGGTTCCTTGATCCATTTCCTGTGTCATAACTGAGATTGCCCTTCTCTATTGTGGCTGCTTTTTGTAAGTGCAGCCAATGTGTGCGAGCGCAAGACAGGACCAGACCTTTCCCCAGTGCTTTGTTAAAATATACTGTCTTATTTATCAGTGGGATTCCTTTGTGTTAATGTTTATTAAGCTATGAACTAGTAATACACACTTACTGTGGAAACCAAGCATGCCAGTGTCCGGTAGCACAGAGGCAACCACTATTTTAAACATCTTGAGACATAACCTTTCCAAATTTCATTCACATATAGCACTATTCATAAAAAAAAATGTGACAAGTTGCAATGGACTGAATTGTGTGCCCCCCCTCCCCACCCACCCCAATTCATATGTTGAAGCTCTAACCCTGAACGGGATTGTGTTTGGCAGTAGGGTCTTTAGGAGGTAATTGAGGGTACATGAGGCCATAAGGGTGTGGCCCTAATCTTACAGTATTGTGGCCTTATAAAAAAAAGGAAGGGGTCCTCCTGGGACACCCACCCCGCCCCCTCCCCGCACCCAAGTGAGGACACTGGAAGAAGCCAAGATAGCCTTCACCAAGGCCTGACCATACTGGCACCTTGATCTAAGACTTCCAGTCTTAGAACGGTGAGAAAATACATTTCTGTTGCTTAGCCACCCTGTCTATAGTATTTTGTATAGCAGCTTTAGCTGACTAAGATGCGAGTAGAGTATAAGAAGAATGTTGTTATGTCATTTCGTCTTGTATCTTGCTTTAAAGAGACTCTACAATATATCATAAACATCTGTTCATGTCAATGAATGGACATTTATGTCTCATTCTTAATAGTGTCATTTCATTTTATGGATATAACATGTTTTATTTGACCTATACCCTCTGTTCCATTTTCCTTTCCAATTATAAATGTTGTGATAAATATCTGTGCATATATACTTTAAACATTTGTCCAATTGTTTTCTTAGCAGATTTCCAGATCTGGAGTAGGTAAAAATATATTTACTTGTTAAAGGATTTTGGTATGTATAGCCAGACTGCCCTCCAGAAAGATTATTTTGAGATTTTAAGAAATTCAGCATAAGAAGGTTTGTATTTACCTCTTCTGACTTCAAGCAGTTTGTTTTCATTATTGCTATTTATGCGGCTGATGATGAGGTTACCTGTTGAACAGAATACAGTGACTTAGATTGCTGTATACTTAGGCAAGTAACACAGTCATATCACGGGTCAAATTAGCACTAATTTTGCCTCTGCTCCTGAAAGCATGACCATAAGCATTCTTAAACATCCCAGGAGACTTCTGAAATGTTCCATTGTGGGGGCTGGAATGTGTTTGTTCTGAGAGGTCTTCTTCCTTTTAGAGTTACAATAGCTATTTCATGGATATTCAGAAGTAAAGAGCAGCAGAAATACTGAGTACAAACAGATGAATAAAGCTGCTACTGCTTTGCTCAAGTAGATTTCTGTTTCTCCCATGGCCTTAGTGAGAAGCAAAGACCTTTTTGCTTTACATTTTTTATTTTTAAATTTTATTATTTTTTTTGAGATGGAGTTTCACTCTTTCGCCCAGGCTGGAATGCAGTAGCATGATCTTGGCTCACTGCGATCTCCACCTTCTGGTTTCAAGTAATTCTCCTGCCTCAGCCTTCTGAGTTGCTGGGATTACAGGTGCATGCCACCATGCCAAGCTAATTTTAGTAGAGACGAAGTTTCACCCTGTTGGCTAGGCTGGTCTCGAACTCCTGACCTCGTGCTCTGCCTGCCTCTGCCTCCCAAAGTGCTGGGATTACAGGTGTGAGCCATCGTGTCCAGCCAAATTTTAATTTTTTGAGACCCAGTCTGGCTCTGTCACTCAGGTTGGAATACAGTGGTGCAATTTTGGCTCACTAAAGCCTCCACCTCCTGGGCTCAAACCATCCTGCCACCTAAGCCTCTTGAGTAGTTGGGACTACAGGCAAGCACCACCAAGCTTAGGTAATTTTTTGTATTTCTTGTAGAGACAGGGTTTCACCTTGTTGTCAGGTTGGTCTCGAACTCTGGAACTAAAGTGATTCGCCCACCTTGGCCTCCCAAAGTGCTGGCATCACAGGTGTGAGCCACCATGCCCCGCCATGCTTTTTGCTTTTTAAAAGTAACATTTGTTGTCTTTCATATTTAGAATACAAAAATACTGTAGAAAATTTAGAGACTGCAAAGAAGAATAAGAAGGAAACAAAAATCACCCATAACCCCACAGCCCAGAAGTCAAAGCTGCTTAATTTGTGGCATATGTTTTCTGATATTTTTCTCTGCTTATGCAAATATTAAAAATGGAATAACTGTCCATAAAAAGTTTCTGATGCATTTTTCACTTACCATCTTATTATGAGCATTTTCTTATGCCCATAATGTTCTGCTAAAACATGATTAACTATGTATAGTATTCCATTGTAATATATGTGCTGGAATTTATTTAAATACTTCTCTGTTGTTCGGTATTTAGGTTGTTATAAATTGAGATTACAGAAGACGTCTTTACCCAGAAATCTTTGTGTGGATCTATAATTATTTTTGTAGGCTAGATTTATAAAAGTGAATTTGTGAAGGCAAGAATTAATTTTTTAAAGGCCTATTAAGGCATCTTGTTTTATTGCATGATGATTGATCCCAGTTACATTCCTAGCAGCAGTGACTATTCGTGCTTTTTTAAAATATATATGATCATGGCTAGCATCATTTTTGCCAGTTTGAGAAACAAAAGATATACCTTTCAAACTCTAAACCCTTTGCTATATTCATCAAGTGTTTCTCTGTTTTGTCATTTGCCTTTTGATTTTGTTTAATTTCTTTATGGTACTTATTGAACTAACTGAAGTTTGAATGAATAATGGTATACATAATCATCTTTTCCTCTGTGGTTTCTTCCGTTACTTTTATGCTTAGAAATTATTGCCTGAGATCAGATAGCAGTATTTTCTTTTGGAATTTGTTTGTTTATTTACTATTTGTCTTTTCCCTTCAGGGTTAGCAAACTGCATCTATGGGGCAAATCTGGCCTCCAATCTGTTTTTGTAAATAAAGTTTTATTGCCACATAACCATACTTGTTTGTTTTTATATTGTCTAGGCCTACTTTAATGGTGCCAGAGTTGAGTCATTAGGGCAGAGACTCATTTAAGTCAGCTGATAAATGAAAATATCTGAAATAATTTATAGCCGACTCTTTGAAAAAGTTTGCTGTGCCCTGCTTTAGTAGATTTAGAATTTATTTGAATATGTAGTTTGTGATCCTAATTTGATTTCCGACTCTACTTTGACACACATTTTTCCCAGTCTCATGTTGAATAATCCATTCCTTACTCAGTGGTTTGTGAGACTGCCTTTATTATATTTTGTGTTCTGTTGTATACTAAGCTTTGCAGCCATTGGAAGAGAACCCTAAAGCCTTTCCCTTTTCCCCTACCCTCCATTTTTTCCTTTAATATTCTCTGTGCACTACAGAAGCAAGCTGTCAGTTATCCAGATGTCAGTTTAATTGCAATTCAGGAAAAATGAAAATAAGAAATTTGTGGAGAGACATAAATTCTATAATTTAAAGACATAATAAACAGACTATACTATGTAAGTTGCTGAATTAAGTAATCTTATAAAACATGTTGGTTAAGATTCAGTAGCTAAGGGTTAAGGTTTAAGTGTACAGTTAATTATATTTGTAGGTTTGTTTCCTCAGTAAATAGCCTGTTCATAAAATAGATCAAGCTTGTCTTTATATGGACTCTCTGGGGCATTTTGATGAAAGAAAAATTCCAATGTGGCAGCTGCATCCTCAAGTAACCTTGATTTGAATCTACTTTTTTTTTTTTTTTTTTTTGGTATATCCGGTCTTTGCTAACAAAAGGAGTCCTGGCAAAATATAAGCAAAGGTGCTTGCAGAGTTTCCAAACAAAGTCTATTCACATCTGCAGGAAATGTATCTGTACCTTTTTAGAGGAAGAGTGCATTCTGGTTTTCCTTTTATACATAATATACATTCTAAGGATAATTAATTTCTTTTCTTAACTAGATTTTATAGTGTATATGAAGGTTTGGAAATGAATATGTATGTGTGAAGTACATGTGACTCTGTGTGTGTGTTGGGGGGTGGGGGTGTTGGTCAGTTCAGTAGTGGAATATTGGATAAAGGTGTACTTCACTATTTTTCAGTTGTTAGTGAACAATGAATGACCTCATCCTAGGTTACATTTCAATCAGCATTTGTTTGTCTGCCAGGGAAAAACACATATCCTAGGAGATTCAAAGTAGAAATGACTTGTGAACAGAAGCAGAGGGACCACTTGGAGCCAGTTGTCGATGAAAGGTGTTTTCTCTGCTTCTTGAGTAGGTTCTGCCTTTGCAGAGTCTTTGTAGTGAGAGTGTTTATGGGATTCTCAGACACAGTCCTATATGCTAAATAGTTTTACTCTTATGGATGTTTGGTATTCTCTGTGTGTTTCCTAGGCTTATGAAACAGGTAACAGCATTATCAAAGGGTCAGTCTTGTAACTTGTTATTTCCCTGTGCTTTCTTTATTGTTGAACAACTGGAAGAGAACCCTGAGGTCTTTTCCTTGTTGTCCCCCGACTCCCGTATTTTTTTCCGTTCTCAAACATCCACTGGATGCTTGGCAATTATAGGATGGTATGATATGAAAGAACCATAATGTCTGCTATCAGAGGGCCTGTAGGGCTGTCATGTGGGATGTGGGCCATAATGGGAGTAAGCATAGGTACTGCAGCACCTACAAGGGGCTCTTCGCAGAAGGACTTAACCAGGTGAAGAGGAAGGAGAGGGACATTTCTGCCGAGGGGGCAAAGTCCCAAGGAGGAAGAGCTGAGGGCTCCTTAGAGCTGCTGGTAATTCTTCAGTGCTGGGGAGGGAGGTAGGGGTGCTTATCAGGCTGGAAGACAGTGATGGGAGTACAAGGGTGACGTTACCTCTGAAGGGAGTAGTGTGTTCTGCAATGCTCACGGAAGCCTGAGACGCTCAGCCTTTGGAGTGCTCTGTCCAATTTGTGCAGAGCTACACACGTGAGCTGAGAAATTTCTGTTCAAGCCTGGAGGCCTGCAGGGCCCCAGAAGGGTAGTATTAGATCTTCCTCTCACGTCAGAGTGGGGTCACAATCAGAAAGGGAGAGACAGGGGGAGCAGGAGTGAAAGCTCTGAGCCCCACACAAACCCTGCGATCAAGGGGATGAAGGGAAAGGGTCAAACCAGAAGAATTTTTATGGAGCTAGAATTGACTTGACTGATGCCCACTGGAAGTTAATGAGGGAGCAGGGGTAACAGCGCCCCGTTTTCTGACTCCGAGGTAGTGGTGCCCTTGATCAGATGCAAGCGCAGAGGAAGGACGGACATAAGCGTAGGTGGGGCATGGGGCGGAGAGGTTGGGAGCTCACTCTTGGTCTTGCTAAGTTCGAGTGCTTGAGAACTTTCAGGTCAAGGACAGATCCAGCTTTCTTAGGGCCCTAGCGTTCTTGCCAGTTGGAATCCTTCTTTAAGAAAATGAATAGAAAACTACAAATACCAAGTGAGGTATGGGACCGTGGGGGGAGCCCCTGCAAGGGAGTATGTGGGTGCTTGAGCTTCGATAACTTCCCAACCTGCTCCGGCCTCATGGCACATATTTCAGGCTGTCTTGTCCTCTCTGATGTCTCCATGCTGTGTCTTCTTTGGTGTCAGAAAGGCCCCAGGTCCTCCTCTCTCAGCTACAGGCTGGTCATCATCTTGTTTTGACTGTGAGAGCTAATGAAGTTAATCCAAGGGTTACCTTAGTGTGATATCTGGAAAGACTCCTGCACCCATGCATGCCTTTTGATTTATCCACAGAAAAAGTTACCCTGCCACCTCTTCTAACACACAAGAGAAACTGAAAGAAAAAGCCACAAAGGGCTTGTATGGGATGAGGGCTCCAGTCTGTGATCACTACCCACGACAGAAAAAGGATGAAAAGATAGTCTTTCCATTTAGATTGTCAACAGGACTTGGTAGCCATGTATATAATGGACATAACACTTCCAGCTTTTCCATTATTAAAGAGCTCTGGGCAACTATTTAACCTAAAGCCCCCCACTGAGGACAAAATTTTTACACCATATTTAAGTGATTTCTAAATAGAGATTACAAGTGGTTTCATACTAGCAAGTAAATATAAGGCAGTATTTTCACTTAATTATCCCACTACTACTTACAAAGTGAATTCCGTAGGTAGGAGTGGAGAAGAGAACCTAGAATCATTGTTTATTCTGCATCTTTCACAGCTCAGGCTGAAAGCCTTTCCTTGCTGGGAAGTAAGTGCTGACGCCGCCAGGGGTAAGGATATATTTGGGGAAATGCACAGAAGCCCCTTCTCGTCCTTTTTTGTTCTCTCTTCTCCTGCTGCACCGTGGCCTCTGGAACCCGCACTGCAGAGCCTCACCCTCCCACCCCAGGTGCTCCCGAGCTCCACCCCGACTCCTTTTTTCAGTCAGAACTTAACAGTTTCTGTGAGTGAATGACCTCAGCTAGATGTTAGGTTCTTACCTGATTTTTTAAAAACCACACTATGGTATAAATAGCTAATAGACTTATATCTGACAAAGGGTATCTGCATTTTGAATGGGAATTTGTTAACTGCGGGTGGCACTGGAGGTGGATTTGGGAGGTTTTGGGGCATTTTGTCATTCATTTCCAAGCTGCAGAACAAATGGAGTCTGTATGCCAGCCTGTCTCTGTGCATGAGTTTCGGTTTTTATTTTGAGAGAGGAGGAGAATGTTTTTACTTCATTTTTCTTCTTTCTTTTTCAAGTATGTGACAGTTTTCTGGAGCAAATTTCAAATGTTTAACTGCAGATGGCATGAGATTTTTAGTGGTGGCCTACCCTGCTGTATCTTGCCACCTGCAGGCCACCCTCTACTAAACTCCTCTGCCAAGCCCTCAGGAGGAGAAGTTTGGGCATCTAGCACCTTGCTTTAAAAGGAGCCAAAAACATCAGCACCTTGCATTGCTGGTCCTAACATCCTGGTGCCTTGTATAGAGAGGACAGGAAGATACTCCTTTCTCATTCAGAGGCATGACCTGCTGGGGTTCTAGATTTTGTTCAGAACTGAGTGTTGCATCTTCAGAAGGACACATCAGGGCAGGAGAAAACTCAGAGAAGGGCTGTGAGAAGGATCATGGCATATTTATAATGAGAGTTGGTGGTAGGAGCCCCCTCTGTGTGTATTCTATCCCAGATCCCAGAATCAGATCAGGTCATCTTGCTTTTAGCAAGCTGATTTAGGGGGCAGGTAGGATGGGTATTAAGGCAGGCAGAGCCCTAAATATTTTAGCTACTCTCCAGAAGCATACGCCATTGTCTTACTGTTGTTTTCTCTTTCTTTTCTTTCTTCTTCTTTTTTTTTAAACCAGTTCTTTGCCAAATAACAAGCCAGGGAGCAGTCATGGTGCCTGGGAACTTTGGTGCAAGGGATTTGATACTGAATTCCCGTTTTCACTTTTCTGCCTTAGCATTTAGCCACCTTTTGGACTGGGATGTTTTGTTACAGATGGATACAGGCTTTTGTCCAAATTATACTCTTTGTGACCAGTTTTGTAAAACAAGTGGAAACTCTGATAGTTTGTGCAGATGCATGTTTATCAGAAAAACACTGGACACCGTCCAAAGGCAAAGTATGCAGGAATGGTCTTAATTTTAAAAACAAAACCTCTCTTTGCATCAGGAATTTAAGCCCTTTTTCATTTTTATAATTTTGAATCGCCCTCTTCCTGTTAAAAAACAAATATTAAAAGAAAGAAACATTGAGGATAAGTTTTAGTACTGTTTATATTGTCTGTCCTGCAACCCCAGACACATAGGACTTGGCTCAAATCAGGCAATTAGAGAATCCCGGAGAAGGCCAGATGATCTGGAAACAAGCAAGGGAATTCCTTATCCAAGAATTCCTGCTATTAGGAAATGAAATTTTAAAACCCAAGTTAAAACTATTTTTGCTTTTCTTATTAAAAAAAGAGTTGTTTTCGTATCCTCTCATTAGTCACCTTCCTGTGTGTGTGTATGTGCATGCACATGCCTGCACATCTGTTCATAAGCGCTCCTATGACCTGTGTTCCAGGCCACACACCCTCGGAACATGTGAACAAGAAGATTAATTAGTTGGAAAGACTATTCAAGGAGCTCAGGGAATCGCCACACTGGGCTTTTATTTTCCAAATCTGCAGTGTCTTAGCCTCCATTGCCAGTAACTCTTAAGTTTGGGTTAGGTCTTTTTATCACAAGAGTCAAAGGGGGAGTTGATAGGAATCATTGACTTCCTGCCTACCCTGTTATCTGCAGTTAGGTGATTCACGTAGCAAAAGTGTGATTCTGAGCTTGCTTCCCTTTCTTTGACCCCAGAGACACTGTGGTTGGCTTCCTCTACCACCCACTTACTGTGAGTTTGGGATTGCAAACTAATTTTGACAGTAGCCCAAAGTGAAACACCATTGGGAAGATGAGCCTGGTTGCTCAGACCCACAGGGAAATCTGGAAGGCCTTGAATTGTCTGCGCCTTCAGCTTTCTCCATGACTGTCTGGCAAGCAGTGGAGGGTGAGCTGAGGGATCCTGATGAGTCTGTGCCTAGAGTTTAGCAGTTGGTCTATTAGGGGCCGTGCAGCCTCCCTTTGAGAATGTTGCTTCTCCGTGCCTGGGTGGGTGATGGATTGGAAGAGGCCAGGTGGGTAGGGTAGAGTAGGGGGCAGACCTGGACCATGCTTCCTGTACCACAAGGTGTCCTCATTCATGGATTTCACCAAGTCTCTTGGGTTGGAAATTCTTAAAAAAGTTTTGGCAGCTTGGTGTGGGACTCTGTTTACATGATTCAGATGGAAACCAAGGCCAGAAGTGCTACGTGCACCTGGGGTTAAAAAGGGTTGTCAAGTGCTCCGTCCATAATTGGTGCCAGGTCTCTATGCCTAGATACGTAGTCAGTCTTAGTGGATACCCAAAGGGTGAGCACTGTTTGCACCTTGAGGGTAGGGTGGGTCCTACCTTCAGGAGGCTTCCACTTCATTTAGTGAATTGAGTAATGTGAGCTGGGGGTGTCTGGGGGCTGCCCCGTCTGGCTTCTCTGATGATGCATGCCTGCCAGCTGCCATCACCCTTGCCCCAAGGCTCCACCATCTATCCTGGCCCCACCTCAGCTGTTCTCATCCATGACTCATTCACAGAGGTCCACCAAGTACAGAGGAAAAGCTGAGGGAATGGCCAGTGTCACATGTACGACACCCTCACCGTCATACCCTGGAGATGTTTCTGTAGTTTGCAGCAAATCTTGGAAAAGCAGAATGGTCTTGGCCCCAGTCTGAGAAAATCCCCGGGACTTTTACAGAGATGATCCTGGGGAGTTAGCAGAATTTGCTGTGTTGGTGAAGGGTGGGGCTGGGCCAATGCCACACTTTGGCAGAACAGACCCCTCCTTAACTATGGGGCTGGAAAGCAGCATGCCTCTCAGTTGTTCTCCCAGAATCCCCACATGGAAGTGTTTTCTATTGTATAACAAAGATGCACAAAGTCAGGGGGTGGCTGTTCGTTACCACCTAGGGCTGGAATTGCAAGCCAGCAATGCAGAGACAGGAAAATAATTCCCACGAAGAACAGTGAAGGCTGCACATGGCAATCCCTGGAAACAGTCTGATGTGGATGGAGTGAGGGAGAGAAGTGTTGAGAGACCAACGAAGGATGTCAGAAGAGTGGGTGGTTTTGAAGACAAACCTCATTTCAGTCGCAACTGGTCTGCTCTTCTTTCACACATGGCAAATAGGAATCTCGTGGTCAGCCAGGAGACTTATTGTCATGCCCTTGGAGAAGGTCTTCTTCACAGATGTTTAGGGAAAGCAACTCTGAGGTGAGGGGCTCAGACTGAGCTGGTCAAAAGGCTTTAATTAGAAATTTGAGCTGAATTGGTAAGTTCTTTTTTAACTCCAAGTTTTCATATTGTTTGCGTCTGGGCATGGGGCAGGCAAACCCTGCCTGAATAACCAGAGGAAAGAGGTGATCCACAGAGGCCCCAGCTCAGTGATTTCACAGTGTTCCCTTTAGTTCCTGAGATGTGTGGATCTTCAGGCAGCAGGTGCAGGTGCCCTGTGAAGTGGTGTGTTCTAGAGTAAGTGCCCTGTGAGCGTCCACTGCATGCATTGACCACACATTCAAGGAGCCCTCTTTTCCACTGTCCTCTTATAGAAACACTGGATAGTCAGCACATCTCCCAATATTCCTTTCCCGTTCCTGTTATGGCAGGGGAGTGTGTGTCTTGTCTTTTTTCTGTTGCGCCAGCTGAGGAATGAGTACCGATTGGACTTAGTATGCAAGGAGTTTCTTTGGATTTGAGAAGACTCACATTTTTGGGGGTAAAACTATGTTGTTTGCTCTACCATTGGCCGAGCAACTTAATTCCAAGTTATTATAATAAAAAATATAAACAATAAAACCAAGGAAGGTAAAAGATTAGATTAGGGGTGTTCAATCTTTTGGCTTTCCTGGGCCACATTGGAAGAAGAACTGTCTTGGGCCACACATAAAATACACTAACACTAATGATAGCTGATGAACTTTTAAAAAATCACACACACACAAAATCTCATAATGTTTTCAGAAAGTTTATGATGTGTGTTGGGCAATATTCAAAGACATCCTGGACCACATATGGCCCGCAGGCCATGGGTTGGACAAGCTTGGATTAGATTATCTCCTCCAGGTCAGAAATTCTTTGATTTTGAAATCGATTGTTGGAATATATGGCTAATGTAAGGACCTATAAGGCACAGTCCAGTTGGAGTGTGACATATACATTTGTGAAGAGTTACATAGCTATGTAATATTAGTATTGATCTTAGCTCAAGATGGCTTACAAGTTACAACATAAGTCAGCTAGTGATGAATTGCTGTTAGTATGACTTGGGATCCGGAAAAAGATGTGTGACTGCTGTCTAGTTGTGTTCTGCTTTGTGCCGCGGACACAGCATGAGTGAGAAGGATGGGTTGTGGTAATTACCAGCAGCACCTGTATTACTTAAGTCTCCATCTTTGGCCAGCATCCTCATTTTAGGTGATGTCATTCACTTTCATTGTTTTAGCCACCACCTGCTGATATGTGGTCTTCTGTGTTTGCATCTGAAGCCCTATTCCCAGTGCATATATGGCCATATGCCATCTTCTATTTAAAGCCCTTTAGTGACTTTCCATTAGCTGAGGTTGAAATATACAATCCTCAATATGCCTATCAGGGCCAGCAAGGCCCAGTATGATCTGCACTGTGCTTACTCCAGCAGGCTCATCATGTGCTGTTCTCCCCTGGACTACTGCACTGAAACCTCATGGGCCACTGTTCAGCTCCCCAAGGAGGGCAGACTATTCTGTGCTTCAGGGCCTGTGCACATGATATTTCCCCACACCTCAATTTGCACTGACTCAGCTACTCTTTATTCAGAATTCACTGTCTTTCTTCTAGCCATGTTTAAAAGTGTGTTCCTCAAAGGAGGCTTATTTAACTTAAGACTAGGTAAGCATCTTCTACTTTTCTTTCATTGCACTTAACACAATTGTAAATAAACTAGTAATTGTGTCGCTAGTTGTTTACTGGTTGATTTCACTGAGCTCTCCGGGTATGCTTGTAGAAAGCCTGGACAGTCAGCACATCTCCTAATACTCCTTTCTTCCAGCCTGCTGGTTGGTGTATATGATCACTCACTGTAATGTTATTACTTCACATGGCACACCAGCATTAGCTTTACGTGAGTGAAGTAAATTAATAGAAACAATCTACAAACAAAGACTTTCCTGGGGAATGGCGTTTTGTTTCTGTCATGATGTGACTTGGAATCCGTAATGACTGACAGGCCTGCACATGTGTCTATCTAGCAGATACACTTCTAACAGCCCAATTCACATCCTAGTGATTTTTTTCCCATGTGTACATTTCTTTAGAGCACCTGGATCGTTTATGCAATTTCCTGTTTGTCCAAGGGTAATAACCATATCTCACTAACTTAGAATTTTTCACTTGTTTACAGTGAACAGAAAAGTAAAACTTAAGTGTTTAATATTTTTGAGCTACTAGAATATTTGAATATGTAATAATTATATATTTGACACAAAGAATTGGTTACCATATATATGTTTCTATTTTTTTTGTAGATGTCATACAAAAGAATGTATGGAAAGAAAAGAGAAGAGGAACTACCACTTGATAAACAGACAAAAAAAGACATTAGGAGCACAATTAAGATGAATGAACAATGAATTAATTGATCTTGATCAGGGATGTAATTATATATTAGATATATAATTATATATCTGATTATATATGGGTAACATGATTATATGTAAATATAGGATGAATACATTGAACTTTCTGGACACACATTGCTTTGTTGCAGCAGAAGATTCAAATTCGAAAAGTAATTCTCCGGGTAGGATTGGCACTGCATTTCTCAGCCTTAGCACTGTTGACATTTTGGGCTGGATAATTCTTTGCTGAGGGGGCTGGTTTCTGTTTCTGTATTGTACCGTGTTTGGCATCATCTCTGGCCCTACCCAGTATATGGCAGTACAATCCCTCTTCCACAAGTCATGACGCCAAAAATGCTTCCAGATAGTGCCAGATTCCCTGGAGGAGGGTAAAATCACCCCAGTGGGGAACTGCTAGATTAGAATACCTGATGCTGCAGATTACAAAGGAGAAGTGCTCAAAACAAGCCTATGTGGGCAGAACAGTTTCCATCCTAGGAGACGGGTGTGCACTCCAGCTTCTGTTGGGACTCATGCCAATAGCCCTTTACCCACAGGAGACTTTTCTAAAGTAGATAAAGTCTAGTCCGTCGATTAAATTTTTTCAAATTTAAAAGCATTTTTATTTTAATATATTTCTTATTCTTTAAGGACCATCCCAAACCCAACTTTTTTTTTAGCCAGGCGTGGTGGCTAATTTTTTGTATTTTTAGTAGAGATGGGGTTTCACTGTGTTAGCCAGGATGGTCTTGATCTCTTGACCTCGTGATCCGCCTGCCTCAGCCTCCCAAAGTGCTGGGATTACGGGCGTGAGCCACCATGCTTGGCCCATTACTTTCAACAACATACCTTAATATCATCAAGCTACAATGTGAGTTTGCAGGCAATTCAATTCACAAAGTTGAAAGGAACTTGACCATGGGATCATCTGTCCTCATTTTTGTGGATGTGTGTCCCTGAGATAAGTGAAAACATGGAGGTGGCACATCAGCCTTGGGAGCAAATCTGCCAGCACTTTTGGTTGCTTTAACTCTCTTGCAGTTAATCTAGAAGTCCCATGTTTTCCCCCAAATGAATGAATAGCTATAAGCTATAGTATTATGTGCCACAGTTATTTCAAAATGAGATGTTGGGGAACGTGTTATTTAACATAGTCTCAATTTTAAAATGGTGCCAAGCAAAACTTGATTAAAATTTTTTGTTTATTTTGCTGTCTTTCCTTCAAATCTTATACCAGGGAGTAGACAAGCTCATGAAAGTTATATCAATACAGCGTCTGAGTAACAGATTCTGTTTAAAAGGAAAATGATAATACATTAAGCCTGTAACACTGGATGGGCATCATTTTTATTGCAGTGAATTGTGAAGAATACATATGGAAGATGTGACTTCTGCATTTTTTTCCTCTTATGGTGGAGAGAAAGGAAAGCCTTAGAAATGCCTTTTCTTTTTGTCTAAACCGATTGCTTCATTGCGTTTAGTTGCCATCCTATGGTGGTCACAGATTTGAACTTTAACTGAGCCTGTGAGCAAGTAAGGCGTTTGTGACTGGATTGTAGGAAGCAAAACACTAGAGTTGGTTTTGTTCTGGGGAAGTATACTGCTAAGCAGGTGTTTCCATACGTGATCACACCATTACAAATATTTGAAAGATGTGTGAATACTGTACCGCTCTGTAGGCCCTTTCTTATCGGTTTGAAATTGAAAGGCATTTTACTTGAAGGTGGAAGGAGGCATGGGGGAAGAGGGAATGGTGACTGATTCTAAAACTTTTACTAAAAAAGTCAACTAACTAGAAAATGATCAGTCATGGCATTTTGAATAAAGCTAAGCTGTGTGTTGTGTCCTGTGGAGGATGTAAACTTTTGGGTTCAACCTCTACCCCACTCCACCTCCCACTTTTAGCCACATACCCTCATCTGTGTCATATCTGTACAGAGATATTTCTGGGAACCCATTCATGTTTTCTTGTCTTAGATCTGTGTTTAAACATTGTGGGTGTTCTTCCTGTATCTTGAGTTGTATTAAGATCAGTGATTCTGAAACATGGGTGGAAGCATAGGTCTCACCTGGGAAGTTGTGCAAAATTCAAATCCTTGAGCATCAGCTCAGGATTCCGATTCAGAAGTTCTGGGTGGGGTCCTGGAATCTGTATTTATTATTATCATCATCATTATTAATTTTCAAGCTCCTGAAATGACTTGAGGTAGAACTAGGTTTAGGCAACCCTTACAAGACAGGGGTCTTGCCTTTACCTCATTTTTGCTGGAGTGCTGAGGAGGAAAATATTCTTTGGGATGGAATATTCTGGAGGACCTCATGAAAGAGGAGAACCTTCCAAGGTGAGTAGGCGTTTGACAGGTTAATATCAGGAAGAGATGGGTGAACACTACAGATTGACAGCATTTCTGGAGACATGAGTTGAGGCTTCAGAAAACAACATAGTGTTCTCACTGCAAAGGTTTGAGCCAGGGAGTGGTGAGGAAGAGCCAGTGTGTGTCAGCCCTGAAGACAGGGGCTGAAGGGTGGCCCCAGGCCAGTGGTTGCAATTCAGCACATGAGGATGATGCCCAACCCTGGGAGTGAGATCTCCAGATTCCTTCCCCCCTTCTTTCCATGGGGGGATTAATGTGGGAGGAGGAATCCCTGCTCTTGCTCTTGCTTTTGCATTTCCTCTTTTCCTCCCTCTGTTCAATACTTTTCAGCCAGGAGGAGCTTCACTTACGTGTGCACAAGAAAATATAATAAAAAAGGTTTCAATACAGTAGGTTTTGGGTCCTTTGCCCAGATTGCCTTGAATTACATATCTTCTAAAGAAGAATCTTGAGCTTGAGTTTTAAGTCTTTACAGTTACAGTGGATGCTATTTGAAGATCTAGTCACTTGTAGTTTTATTTTATTTTATTTTATTTTTGAGACAGAGTCTCACTCGTCACCAGGCGCCAGGCTGGAGTGCAGTGGCATGACCTCGGCTCACTGCAACCTCTGCCTTCTGGGTTCAAGCAATTCTCCTGCCTCAGCCTCCCGAGTAGCTGGGACTACAGGCACGCGCCACCACGCCCAGCTCCACTTGTAGTTTTAAAAATAGGTGTTGATTTTATCCCTGTGGTCAAGGAATGTAAAAATTACCTCTAAAGATTCTGTTTTGTGGGATGGATCCAAGATGGCCGATTAGGAGCAGCTCAGGATTGCAGCTCCCAGCGAAAGTGTGGAGGGTGAGTGGACACCACATTTCCAGACGGATTTTTATTGCCCACAGACCAGGAGATTCCCAGGCAGAGGAGCCCCATGGGTCACCAGCACGGCTGTTTTGGCCTGCATAGCTGTTTTGGCCTGCGCCCTGGCGCAGCTGTTTCAGCCTGCGTGGCTGTCTTGGCCAGCGCCCCAGCATGGCAGTTCTCCATACAAAATACACAGGTCCAGGCACCGTTTTAGCTGGCGATTGGAGCTCCGGGAAGACAGAGTCACCCATTCAACTGATAGAAAAGGGGACTGAAACAGGGAGCCAGGCCAGGAGATTCCCGGGCAAAAAAGCACCACGAATCTCAGCGCGGCTGTTTCAGCCGGCGCAGGCACAGTGGGTTGCCACGTGGGAAATCACACAGATTCTGGCGCCTTTTCAACAGGCGACTGGAACACTTGGGAGACAGTCGACCATTCGCTCTGAGTCAGGGAGCCAGGTGATCAGGCTCGGCTGGCCCCACCTCCACAAAAAAGCAGCAATCTGAAATGCTCTGGGTTGAGAGTTTCACAGCAAGCACAGCTGAATCCGGGACGGTCCAGCTCTGTCGGGGAGAGGCATCCGCCATTACCGAGGCAGTCCACCACTACGGAGGTAGTCCGCCACTGCCAAGGCAGCCCGCCATTACAGACAGAGTCTGCCTTTATAGAGGTGGGCCGCCATTGCCGAGGCAGTTCTAACTATAACTGTGTAAACAAGACTGCAGGGAAGTTCACACAGCAGCTGGGTAGAGCCCACAGCTGCTTAGCAAAGCCTCTGCAGGCAGACAGTGACTAGGCTGCCTCCTGGCTGGGCAGGGCAGCCCTGAAAAAAGGCAGCAGGACAACAGAAACTCATAAACAAAGCCCTAAATCGCCGGGACAGAGCACCTAGGAAAAAAAAAGTGGGAGGGGGGGGGTTTATGAGTTCTGCTGCAGCAGACTTAAACATACCTGCCCAGCAGCTCTGAATGAACAACGGAGCTCACAGCTCAGCACGTGAGCTCCTATAAAGGACAGACTGTCTCATCAAGCAGCTCCCTGACCCCCGTATATCCAAGGAGTGACCTCATAAAGGAGAACTCAGACTGACATCTGGCAGGTATCCTTCTGGGACAAAGATATCAGAAGAAGAAACTGGCAGGAACCCTTACTGTTCTGCAGTAGCTGTAGGTGATCCCCAGGCAAGCAGGGTCTGGAATGGACCTCAGCAGTCCTACAGCAGAGGGGCCTGAATGTTAGAAGGAAAACTAAGAAACAGAAAGAAATAACTTCACCATCAATAAACTTGACGTCCACTCAGAGACCCAATCTGAAAGTCAACAACTACAAAGATAACAGGTGGATAAATCTGCAAAGATGGGAAGAAACCAGTGCAAAAAGGAAGAACACACCCAAAACCAGAACGCCTCTCCTACAAGGGATCACAACTCCTCACCAGTAAGGGAGTAAGGCTGGATGGAGAATGAGTGCAAAGAATTGACAGAATCAGGCTTCAGAAGGTGGGTAATAAGAAACTTCTCTGAGCTAAAAGAATGTGTTCTAACCCATTGCAAAGACACTAAGAACTTTGAAAAAAGATTTGATGAAATGCCAATGAGAATAAACAACTTAGAGAGGCATATAAGTGAATTGATGGAGCTGAAAAACACAACACAAGAACTTCGCAAAGCATGCACAAATTTGAACAGCTGCATTGACCAAGCAGAAAAAAGGATATCAGAAGTTGAAGATCAACTCAATGAAATAAAACGAGAAGGCAAGATTAGAGAAAAAAGGGTAATAAGGAATGAACAAAGTCTTCAAGAAATATGGGACTATATGAAAAGACCTAATCTACGTTTGATAGGTGTACCTGAATGTGATGGAGAAAATGAATCCAAGCTGGAAAATACTCTTTAGGATATTATCCAGGAAAACTTCCCCAACAAACCAATATTCAAGTCCAGGAAATACAGAGAACACCACAAAGATATTCCTCAAGAAGAGCAACCCCAAGGCACATAATCGTCAGATTCACCAGGGTTGAAATGAAAGAGAAAATACTAAGGGCAGCCAGAGAGAAAGATAGGGTTACCCACAAAGGGAAGCCCATCAGCCTCACAGCAGATCTCTCAGCAGAAACCCTACAAGCCAGAAGAGAGTGGGGGCCAATATTCAATATCCTTAAAGAAAAGAACTTTCAACCCAGAATTTCATATCCAGCCAAACTAAGCTTCATAAGTGAAGGAAAAATAAAATCCTTTGTGAACAATCAAGTACTCAGAGATTTCATCACTACCAGGCCTACTTTACAAGCATGCCTGAAAGAGGCACTAAACATAGAAAGGAACAACCAGTACCAGCCACTCCAAAAACATACCAAATGGTAAAGAACATCGACACAATGAAGAAACTGCATCAACTAATGGGCAAAACAGCCAGCTAGCAACAAAATGGCAAGATCAAATTCACACATAACAATATTAACCCTAAATGTAAATTGGCTAAATGCCCCAATCAAAAGACACAGACTGGCAAATTGGATAAAAAGACAAAACCCATTGGGGTACTGTATCCAGGAAACCCATCTCACATGCAAGGATACACAAAGGCTCAAAATAAAGGTATGGAGGAATATTTACCAAGGAAATGGAGAGCAAAAAAAAGCAGGAGTTGCAATTCTCATCCTGATAAAATAGACTTTAAACCAACGAAGATCAAAAGAGACAAGGACATTACATAATGGTAAAAGGATCAATGCAACAAGAAGAGCTAACAATCCTAAATATATACACACCCAAAATGGGAGCACCCAGATACATAAGGCAAGTTCTTAATGACTTACAAAGAGGCTTAGACTCCCAAACAATAATAGTGAAAGACTTTAACATCCCATTGTCAGTATTAGACAGATCAATGAGACAGAAAATTAACAAGGATATCCAGGACTTGGACTCAGACCTGGAACAAGCAAACCTAATAGACATTTACAGAACTCTCCACTCCAAATCCACAGAATATACATTCCTCTCAGCACTACATCGCACCTACTCTAAAACTGACCACATAATTGGAAGTAAATCACTCCTCAGCAAATGCAAAAGAACGGAAATCATAACAAACAGTCTCTCAGAACACAGTGCAATCAAGTTAGAACTCAGAATTCAGAAACTAACTCAGAACCACAGAGCTTCATGGAAACTGAACAAGTGGCTCTTGAATGTTGACTGGATAAACAATGAAATGAAGGCTGAAATAAAGATGTTCTTCGAAACCAACGAGAAGGAAGACACAGCATGCCAGAATCTCTGGGACACATTGAAAGCAGTCTCTAGAGGAAAATGTATAGCAATAAATGCCCACATGAGAAGCAAGGAGAGATCTAAAATTGACACCCTATCATCAAAATTGAAAGAGCTAGAGAAGCAAGATTAAAAAAAAAAAAATCAAAAGCTAGCGGAAGACAAGAAATAACTAAGATCAGAGCAGAACTGAAGGAGATAGAGGCACAAAAAAAATTCAAAAAATCAATAAATCCAGGAGCTGGTTTTTCGAAAAGATCAACAAAATAGACAGACCACTAGCCAGATTAGTAAAAAACAAAAGAGAGAATAATCAAATAGATGCAATAAAAAACGATAAAGGAGATATCACCACAGATCCTACAGAAATACAAACCATCATCAGAGATTATTGCAAACAACTCGATGAACATAAACTAGTAAACCTGAAAGAAATGGGTAAATTCCTGGACACTTGCATCCTCCCAAGCCTAAACCAGGAAGAAGTCAAAACCCTGAATAAACCAATAACAAGGTCTGAAGTTGAGGCCGCAATTAAGAGCCTGCCACACAAAAAAAGCCCAGGTCCAGATGTGTTCACAGCCGAATTCTACCAGACATACAAAGAGGAGCTGGTCCCATACCTTCTGAAATTATTCCAAACAATTCAAAAAGAGGGAATCCTTCCCAAATCATTTTATAAGACCAACATCATCCTGATACCAAAACCCTGCAGAGACTCAGCAAGAAAAGAAAACTTCAGGCCAATATCCATGATGAACATAGATGCAAAAATCTTCAATGAAATACTGGCAAACCGATTGCAATAGCACATCAAAAAGCTTATCCACCATGATCAAGTAGGATTCATCTCTGGGATGCAAGGCTGGTTCAACATACCCAAGTGTACAAACGTAATTCACCATAACGGAACCAAAGAAAAAAGCCACATGATTATCTCAATTGATGCACAGAAGGCCTTTAACAAAACTCAACAGCCCTTTATGCTAAAAACCCTCAATAAACTAGGTATTGACGGAACATATCTCAAAATAATAAAAGCTATTTATGACAAACCAACAGCCAATATCATACTGAATGGTCAAAAAATGGAAGCATTCCCTTTGAAATTGGACACTAGGTAAGAATGCCCTCTCTCACCACTCCTATTCAATACAGCATTAGAAATTCTAGCCAGAGCAATCAGGCAAGAAAAAGAAATAAAGGGTATTCAAATAGGAAAGGAGGAAGTCGAATTGTCTCTATTTGCATATGACATGAGTGTGTATCTAGAAGACCCCATTGTCTCAGCCCAAAATCTCCTGAAACTGAGAAGTAACTTCAGCAAAGTCTCAGGATACAAAATCAATGTGCAAAAATCACAAGCATTCCTATACACCAATAAAAGACTTAAAGAGAGCCAAATCAAGAACCAACTGCCATTCACAATTGCTACAAAGAGAATAAAATACCTAGGAATACAACTAACAAGGAATGTAAAGGACTTCTTCAAGGAGAACTACAAACTACTGCTCAACGAAATAAGAGAGGACACAAACAGATGGAGAAACATTCCATGCTCATGGTTAGAAAGAATCACTATCATGAAAATGGCCATACTGCCCAAAGTAATTTATAGATTCAATGCTATCCCCATCGAGCTACCAATGACCTTCTTCACAGAACTGGAAAAAACCACCTTAAACTTCATATGGAACAAAAAGAGCCCGCACAGCCAAGTCAAATCTAAGCAAAAAGAACAAAGTGGAAGGCATCACACTACAGGACTTCAAGCAATGCTACAAGACTACAGTAATCAAAACAGCATGGTACCGGTACCAATACAGAGATATAGACAAATGGAACAGAACAGAGGCCTCGAAGACAACACAATACATCTACAACTATCTGCTCTTTGACAAATCTGACAAAAACAAGCAATGGGAAAATGTGTCCCTGTGTAATAAATGGTGTTGGGAAAACTGGCTAGCCATGTGCAGAAAGCAGAAACTGGACCCCTTCCTGACACCTTACACTAAAATTAACTCCAGATGGATTAAAGACTTAAACAGAAGACCTAACACCATAAAAACCCTAGAAGAAAATCTAGGCAAAACCATTCAGGACATAGGCGTAGGCAAGGACTTCATGACCAAAACACCAAAAGCATTGGCAACAAAAGCCAAAATAGACAAATGGGACCTAATCAAACT
>CAUYQU010025241.1:0-39743 GCA_963574635.1 Cheracebus regulus
AAGAGGAAGAGATTTTAGAAAAAGAGAGAAAAGGAGAAAGAAAGAAACAGCAAAAGAAAGAAAAAATGAAAGAGAAAGAAAGAGGAAGAGATTTTAGAAAAAGAGAGAAAAGGAGAAAGAAACAGCAAAAGAAAGAAAAAAAGAATGAAAGAAAGAAAGAGAAAGAGGGAGGGAGAATGGGATTCTTGTTTTATTGCCCAGGCTAGAATACAGTCTAAAAATGCGTATTAAAAACCAAAAAAGAGGTTTTTAATACCCGTTTTTAGACTGCATTCTAGCCTGGGCAATAAAACAAGAATCCCATTCTCTCTCCATCTTTCTCGTCCTCTTTCTTTCTCTTTCATTCTTTTTCTTTCTTTCTTTTGCTGCTTCTTTCTTTCTCCTTTTCTCTCTTTTTCTAAAATAAATAAATAAAAAATATAAAAAAGCAAACCCTTTGGGAGGCCAAGGCGAGTGGATCACCTAAGATCAAGAACTTGAGACCAGCCTGGTCAACATAGCAAGACCCCATCTTTACTAAAAATACAAAAAATTAGCTGTGGTGGCACATGCCTGCAGTCTCAGCTACTCAAGAGGCTGAGGCAATTCCGCTTCAACCCAGGAGGTGGAGGTTGCAGCGAGCCAAGATCGTACCATTGCACTCCGGCCTGGGCAATAAGAGTGAAACTCCGTCAAAAAAAAAGAAAGCAAAAGTCACGAGGAATGGTTGGAGGAGTGCAGCCCATTCTAGTTGTGCCTCTATTTTGAGCCATTTCATCCTCTCCCCTGACCAGCTCATCCATCATTCTGCCTCTCCATTAATCACCAGCTTACCTTGTACTCTTCAGTCTTAGAATCCACATTACCTTCAATATTCTTTGTAAAATGTGAGTAAGAAGTTAACAAATTCACACCAGGGGCAGTGGCTTATGCCTGTAATCCCAGCACTTTGGGAGGCCAAGGTGGGAGGATCACTTGAGGTCAGGAGTTCAAGACCAGGCTGGCCAACATGGCGAAAACTTATCTCTACTAAAAATACAAAAATTAGCTGGACATGGTGGTGTATGCCTATAATTCCAGCTACTCAGGTGGCTGAGGCAAAAGAGTTGCTTGAACTTGGGAGGTAGAGGTTGCAGTGAGCCAAGCTTGTGCCACTGCACTCCAGCCTGGGTGACAGAGCAAGACTGTTTCAAAAAAAAAAAAAGTTAACAAATTCAAATTCAGGAGTGCTTTCTTAATACATTTCTCCTGCTATTTTCCATTTTTCTCATGGTGAAAAATAGAAAATAGAATGGCATCACTTGAGTTGGGCATAGGTTGCCAGGTTGGAGTGCAGTGTCCTGATCTTGGCTCACTGCAACCTTTGCTTCCTGGGTTCAAGCCATCCTCCTGTCTCAGCGTCCCGAGTACCTGGGACTACAGGCATGTGCCACCACACCCAGCTAATTTTTGTATATTTAGTAGAGACGAAGTTTCACCATGCTGGCCAGGATGGTCTCAATCTCTTGACCTGGTGATGCATTCACCTCCCAAAGTGCTGGGATTGCAGGCGTGAGCCACTGTGCCCAGCCGAAAAGAAATTTCAAACAGGGCATGAGTTCTAGGATTTAGAACAGCTAATTCAGGAGGAGAATAAAAGAAGATACCCCACCTATCCCCAATTATTGGCATAAAAGAGGTTTTTAATACCCATTTTTAGACTGCATTCTAGCCTGGGCAATAAAACAAGAATCCCATTATCTCTCCCTCTTTCTCTTCCTTTTTCTTTCTCTCTTTCATTCTTTTTTTTCTTTCTTTTGCTCTTTCTTTCTCCTTTTCTCTCTTTTCTTTAAAAAAAAAAAGAATGTGAATATCCACTCTGTGTAGTTAGGTAAGAATTTAATGAGATACCCCCAAAAGGCACCTATTATCTAGCTGATCATTAATACATTGAACTACTTTGGTTAATATGTTTTCAGGGCTCCCAGAGTGTTAAATTTTGGGCTATATGCTCTCAGGGGTGGATGGAAGATGAGGCAGAAGGAAAAAAAGGAAGTGGAAAGAAAGTATGGGAACTATAATGAATAAGATTTGTCATTCTCCAGTAATCTGAGTAGGAACTCCACTATCTCCATGAAAAACAGTCCAAAACTGCAAAAGGAGATTGCATTGCCAAGGCACAAATTGTATAGAAGTGAGAGAAGGATGGGATCAAGCCCAGGCAGCTTTCCAGAGGAAAGAAGTTTTGTGCTTGATGGAAAAGAAGAAAGTAGACCGTGAGGAGGATAGAATTAGGATACTCAAGTAGTGGTTCTGGAAGGACCTTTATAAACACCCTGAAAACTATGATGAGGAATCCTGGCAGTAACATTGGAGGATGAAAAGATGTGAAAGGCGGAAGTTGTGGCTACTGGTGGAAAAAGGTGAGTGGTTTGTATAGTGAATATAATTAGAGCCCCTGTCTGTACCCTCAAATGCCTCTGCCGCCCAAAGAAATAACAGATTTTAGCTATACTGATTCAATTGCCTTAGGAAGATTTTCTTTTATACCTTTATAAATCAATTAAAGAATGATTTATAGAGGAGACACTTGTAAAAAATTTGAACAAAAGTTGAACAACAAGTATGACAAAAGGTAAGTATGTAGACGGGATGTATGTAATCTCAGCATTTTGGGAGGGTGAGGCCGGTGGATCACCTGAGGTCAGGAGTTTCAAACCAACCTGACCAACGTGGTGAAAACACGTTTATACTAAAAATAAAAAAAATTAACCGGGCTTGGTAGCAGGCACCTGTAATCCCAGCTACTGGGGAAGCTGAGGCAGGAGACAGGAGAATCGCTTGAACCAGTGAGACAGAGGTTGCAGTGAGCCGAGATCGTACCATTGCACTCCAACCTGGGCAACAAGGGCAAAGCTTTTGTCTCAAAAACAAAACAAAACAAAACAAAAAAAACAGCTGGGCGTGGTGGCTTATGCCTGTGATCTCAGCACTTTGGGAGGCCGAGGCAGGCAGATCACCAGGCAGAACTGGTCAGGAGTTCGAGGCCAGTCTGGCCAACATGGTGAAAACCAGTCTCTACTAAAAATACAAATATTAGCTGGGCATGGTGGCTGGCGCCTGTAGTTCCAGCTACTCAGGAGGCCAAGGAAGGAGAATCACTTGAACCCAGGAGGTGGAGGTTGCAGTGAGTGGAGATCAGGCCGCATTGCACTCCAGTCTGGCAACAGAGACTGTCTCAAAAAAAAAAAAAAAGGAGAGAGAGAAGTATGCAATAATTAATGGCCCAGAGGCAATCCTTTTTAACATTTTGATGCATATTTTTCCCCCTTTTTTGAGACAGAGTCTTGCTCTGTTGCCCAGGCTGGAGTGCAGTGGCACGATCTTGGCTCACTGCAACCTCCACCTCCTGGGTTTAAGTGATTCTTCTGCCTCAGCCTCCCCAGTAGCTGGGATTACAGGCACCCACCACCACACCTAGCTAATTTTTGTATTTTTAGTAGAAACTGGTTTTCGTCATGTTGTCCAGGTTGGTCTTGAACTCCTGACCTCAAGTGATCCACCTGCCTTGGCCTTCTAAAGTACTGGGATTACAGGTGTGAGCCACCTTGCCCAGCGTTAAGTATGTTTTAATAATTATTCCTTTAAATGGGTACATTCCAATTTACTAAAGTAAAACTTGGTGATTTGGATATTGAAGTTATTCTTTTGTTTAATTTAACCTTAGCAGTGTGGCAATGAATATCACTGAGATAACTTTCAATTTCATAGACTCTTGTTTTCCAGGGGGATTCTTCCTTCCATATCTCTCAGTTCAGGTGAGGCTTTCAATAACAAGTTGCCAGAATAAAAGACTCAATAAAGGTAAAGATCAGGCCAGGCATGGTGGCTCACACCTGTAATCTCAGCACTTTGGGAGGCCGAGGCTGGCGGATCACCTGAGGTCAGGAGTTTGAGACCAACCTAGCCAACGTGATGAAACACTGTCTCTACCAAAAATACAAAAATTAGCAGGGTGTGATGGCTGGCACCTATAATCCCAGCTACTCGGGAGGCTGAGGCAAGAGAAATGTTTAAACCTGCGAGGTGGAGGTTGCAGTGAGCTGAGATTACACCACTACACTCCAGCCAAATGATGTTTATCTTTTTTTTTTTTTTTTTTTTGAGATGGCGTTTCACTCTTGTAGCCCAGGCTGGAGTACAATGGCATGATCTTGGCTCACTGCAACCTCCACCTCAGCCTCTGAGTAGCTGGGATTATAAGTGTGCACCACCATGCCCAGCTAATTTTTGTATTTTTAGTAGAGATAAGGCCACCGTGTTGGCCAGGCTGGTCTCAGACTCCTGACCTCAGGGGATCCACCCACCTTGGCCTCCCAAAGTGCTGGGATTATAGGCATGAGCCAGCCTTCCTTCCTTCCTTTCCTTCCTTCCTTCCTTCATCTCTCCCTCCCTCCCTCCTCTCTCTCTCTCTCTTTCCTTTTTTTGAGACAGAGTCTTGCTCTGTCACCCAGGCTGGAGTGCAGTAGCGTGATCTTGGTTCACTGCAACCTCTGTCTCCCAGGTTCAAGGGATTTTCTTTCTATTTAAGAGATAGGGTCTTGTCTTGTTACCCAGGCTGGAGTACAGTGACACAATCATAGTTCATTACAGTCTCAAACCCCTGGACTCAAATGATCTTCCCTCCTCAGCCTTCTGAGTATCTAGGACTTGAGGCATTAACCACTGCACCTAGATAAGGATGCTGAGACCTTGTTTGTATGCTCTCATGAGTGCACCTGCTCAGATACTCCCCTACAGAATGGCCCTGCTGAGAAGGCAAAGGATCTAGAAAGGGCGTCAATCCTCTGAGCACAGCCTTGCCAGGACCATACAGGCTACAGAGAAAAGGCGTCCAGGCAGACAGACTGCTGAACCAGACTGTAGGCATTGCACAGAGTCAGGAAACTCTTCCCCACCAGTCTGGGAAATTTCTCATCTTCATGATGTTAATAACTTTAATTGATACCTTTATTTACTTCTGCCCTGCTGAGTGGACAGACCACTCAGAGGAGAGGTGGCTGTCATTTTGAGTGGTTAGAAATTTGGCCCCACTGTCTTCTCCATTTTTTTCTGCTCATCTTCTAGCTCTGGGATTCTCAGTCATTCCCTAGGGAGCATTTTGAAAATATGTGGATTTTATTTTTGTAATTATGATGACGGAAGGGGCACTATCGGCATTTATGGGTGGGGCAGAGGTGTAAGATATTTTTCAAAGCACTACCTACATGTTGAAGAATTGTTCCTCACCCAGATTCTCAAAAATCTCCTAGGACATTCATGTAGTGAAAACCTGTGTTTAATTATCTGAGCCTAGAACTTCATATAGTATAAATTTTTTTTTTTAATACACAGTGAAATTTCTAGGAATACAATTACAGTTCTGTGTAAATTTAGGGAAAATTAACTTTGCTACCGAGTTGTTCAACATTTTGTTAAATCACTTCATTGACGACAACATGTTGGAGGTAGTTGAGTCACTAACTCAGCACCTGGATCAGCCTGTGTTGGTAGCAGTTCCAGCCCATGGTTCTGTGAATAGGTGGAAGCATCTGTCTACTCCATCAAGACTTCTAGGGTAGTCCGGCCTTGGCACTCACACATTAAAATACTGTTTATGTTATTTTGTTGCAAGTTACTTTTCTTTAATTTCCCCTTTACATTACAGAAAGGAAAGCATTTTCCTTTTTTTTTTTAAGTTGTATATATAGGTAGGTTATATCATCTATGACTTCCTTCCTTCCTCCCTCCCTCCTTCCCTCCCTCCCTCCTCTCTCTCTCTCTTTCTTTCCTTTTTTTGAGACAGAGTCTCGCTCTGTCACCCAGGCTGGAGTGTAGTGGCCTGATCTTGGTTCACTGCAACCTCTGCCTCCTGGGTTCAAGTGATTCTGGTGTCTCAACTGGGATTACAGGTGCACACCACCACACCAAGCTAATTTTTATTTTTAGTAGACACGAGGTTTCACCATGCTGGCCAGGCCAGGCGGGTCTCTAACCCCTGAGCTCAAGTGATCGGCCTGCCTCGTTCTCCCAAAGTGCTGGGATTACAGGGGTGAGCCTCATCTATGAATTTCAATTTAAGACAGTTAAAGTGTCATTACAACATATTTATCGTAAAAAGGAGTTGAAGGTTGAGGGTCTAAATTCTAGTCTGTCTCTCACTGTTTGGTTTCTTCCTACCGTTTCTCCCACCAGGGCTAGCCAGAAAGAAGCTTTTTTTTTTTTTTTTGTCCTCCCAAGAAGGAGCCCACTGTTTCCTCTCCCAGCCTAAACTCAGGCCCATGAACAACAACACATAGCACACACACAACACACTACACACACAGACGCACACTCACGCAACCTCCTCCACTTCAAGGTATAGCCAAGAGCTTCTGGAGCCCTCAAAAGGGCCGCCTGTACCTGCTGTCTTTAGCGCTTCCAGTTTGCCCTTGGTCAAGAAATACTGTTTGCTAGGCCCTGCTGGAGTACAGAAGACAGTACAGGCTCCTAACTACCGGGAGGTTCTTTTTTCTCTTGTCCTTTTACTCCCTTCGTACCTCAATTTCTCTCCTTGATGTTCCCCTCCCTTTTTCTTTCTTTCTTTCTTTCTTTTTTTTTTTTTTTTTGCCTCCAATCCGTTCTGCGCGTTCCCTGCAGAGCAGGCGAGCAGCAATGCTGCTGGACCATGGAGCTGCTCTAGTCTCCCAGAAATGTCTTCTACACCCAGTTGTTCTCGCGCTTAGGTGGCCCTCAGTACCCCCTTCCCCACCTCGCCCACTCCCCTTGTGACCCAGGCTGCTTCTTTCCAGTCCTCGGGTCTCAGTTCTTTTGGGCCTCTGCCTCTCTCCTCTCACCAGGATCCAGGGCTGCCTTCTCTTTGTGCAGCCGTCCTTCTCCACCTCCATCCCAGACTCCCTGTCTCAGAGCCAGTTCCTCTGCCTTTAGCTCAGGTTCTTCACCCCCACCCCAGCTTCCAGTTGTCTTGCCCAGAGGTCCCTCGGCAGTGACCGGTGCCCGCCGGTGAATGCGTGTGCACCCGTGCGCCTCCCTCTCCCCCGCCTCTCCGCCCGGCTCCTCTCCGCCGCCCGCCCCACAGCGCTGTGGGCGGTCCAAGGCGGGGCTGGGATCCGGGGCGGCTCCCGGGGCTCGGGTTGTGGGAGGCGCCCTCTCCCCGGTCTTCCCCTCTCTTCCCCGCGCCCTGCCTTCCCCTGCACCCTCCTTCTTCCCTCCGCCCGGGAGCTCTCCCGGGTCCCCGGCGCCGCCTCCTTCCCTCCCGGCTCCCCGCTCCCGTGGCTGCCGCCACCCGGGGGAAGGAGAGACAGGGGTGGGGTTTGGGGGAAGCAAGAGAGGAGGGGAGAGACCCTGGCCGGGCTGGAGCCTGGATTCGAGGGGAGGAGGGACGGGAGGAGGAGGAAGGTGGAGGAGAAAGAAGGGGGGAGCGGGGAGGAGAGGCCGGGCCTGGGGCCTTGAGGCCCGGGGAGAGCTGGGGAGCCGGGCCGGCGCGCCGAGGTAAGAGCCAGGGCCCCGGGTTAGCAGGGCTTGCAGAAGGGGCGCGCGGCGTGGGAGAGGGGGCAGCGGGCGCAGGGCCCAGCTGGGGTAAGCGGGGCTGGGGGAGAGGAGGAACCGTGGGGATGGAATCGGGGAGCGCCGAGGCGACCGATCCCGGGAGCGTGGGTAAGCCGGGCTGCTGCGAGCTGCGGGGGCCGGGGGAGAGGAGGTAGTGAGAGGTGGAGTCCCGGGAGGGTTGGGGGCCGAGGGAGGCAGGAGGAGGGTGGGGACAGGCTTTCTCTCCTCCTCTCCCCCCACCCCGCGCGGGGCTCCGCCCCCGCCTCCTCCGCGGGGCGCTCTTCTGGTCCCCAGGCTGAGCCCGGTCGGAACCTGCGAGGCAACGGGCTTGAGGCCGGGTAGTCTCCGGGTACGGGCCGCGCCGGTGGGGCTCCGTCCAGCCCTCATGGCCGCCTCTCACTTAGATGCTGCTGCTGCTGCTACTGGCGACGCTCTTCCTCCGCTCCCCCGGCGCGGGCGGAGCGCAGACCCCCAACGCCACCTCAGAAGGTGCATCCTTCGACGACCTCGGGCCCTCCTTCGCCCCACTTCCCTTTCCCTGCATCTCTTCGTTTCTGGTCCTCATCAGGATCCCTTCAGTCCCACATAGCTTCCCGGTCTGGCAACCTCTTCTGCTCGGCCCCACTTTACTACTGCTGACCTCCTTCAGTCACCCCGCGTTACTACCCAGCGCCCCTTTTCTCTGCCCACATTACTACAGTCTGCCACCGTTCTGTGCATTATTTTATCAGCCTCAATCCTCTTTCCCGGCCGCACATTACTACCTCAATTCCTCCCTTTTCTTGGTCTCATTTTATTGTCCAGATGGTCTTACAAGGCCCCCTTATCCTCTCATCCCAATTCAACTCAAATATCCTCATTTAGCTTTTTTTTTTTTTTTAAGAAAGCTCCACCCACATAAACCCTTCATAATTTCTTAATTACTTTTCTTCCTTACCTCTACCCAGCACCCTTCCCTCCCCACTTGTGGGTTCTCTCATCAGCTTTAACCTTGGACCTTTACTCTCTGTCCTTTAGCCCCGGGCTCTGTACCTGTCCCCACTCCCACCCTCTAGTGCCCCATCCCTCTTCCTCTATCCCCAGCCTGCCCACAAACCACGCCCTACTCTCCCCTGCCTCCCACTGGGGAGCCTGCCTTTTCTTCTTTCCCACCATTGCTCTCTGTATGCCTCCACCACTCACCCCTTAGGTTGCCAGATCATACACCCACCCTGGGAAGGGGGCATCAGGTACCGGGGCCTGACTCGGGACCAGGTGAAGGCTATCAACTTCCTGCCGGTGGACTATGAGATTGAGTATGTGTGCCGGGGGGAGCGCGAGGTGGTGGGGCCCAAGGTCCGCAAGTGCCTGGCCAATGGCTCCTGGACAGATATGGACACACCCAGCCGCTGTGGTGAGTAGCCTCAGAGGCCCCTTCCCTCTTCAAGGCCATTCCTTTTCCTGCCTCCAAGTTAGCATTACTGCTTGCAAGTCAGCACTTTAAATCCAGTATACCAAAATTCACAAATACATTTATTGAATGACTACTACATCTGAGCAATTTTGCTGTGTGCTGTTGGAGGTAGTACAGCTGGCAGCCTGCCCAGTTCATTTCATCCTCCCTTCATTAGGCCACTGATCATTGGCCTATAACATTGATAATTCATCTTGTGAGTTATTCTTGGTGAGGATCATTAGTGGCAGATGATGACAAAAATTTCTAAAATGATTTCATCATATTTTTGAATACCTCTGTCACCAACCCAGCAACCATATGCCCAAGAAACAAAAACCAGTTTAATATTAATAGAAGCCAACTATAATAAGAAAAGCAAATCTGATTGTGCATCCAAAGTTATATACATCTATATATTTCAAAGCCAGAGAACCGCCCACTGTAGCTGACTTTGAAGAGATCCCATTTTGTGTGCTTATAGCCCCATCTTGGGTTTCTACAATGGTAATTTTTTTTTCTTTTGGGAATATGTGGATGCTTGCAGAGGTAAGGGAGGATTGGAAGATAGGTAGCCAAATCCTTTCCACGTGTGATTTTCTTTAGCACAGGATGCTTGTGGACCCAAAGCCATACCTCAGTCCCCTGCTCTTTAAAGGGAAAGAGCCTTCTCCAACTTGCCTCTCCTCTTATTTTCCTATCTCTCCACAGTCCGAATCTGCTCCAAGTCCTATTTGACCCTGGAAAATGGAAAAGTTTTCCTGACGGGTGGGGATCTCCCAGCTCTGGATGGAGCCCGGGTGGATTTCCGGTGTGACCCCGACTTCCATCTGGTGGGCAGCTCCCGGAGCATCTGTAGTCAGGGCCAGTGGAGCACACCCAAGCCCCACTGCCAGGGTGAGGGGAACAGCTGCCTGCATGCAGCTGATGAGGACGCTTGTGTGAGGTTGGGAGTGGGGTGGGAATGGATGATGGGAAAGAATGGGGAGCTATAAAAATGTGGGGGAGGGTATTGGAAAGGGGGAGATGAAAGTCCCTTTTTCCTCCATCTCCTGCCTCAAACTTCCTCTTACAGTCCCTAGTATCCTCTGTATGTTGGGGGCTTCCTTCCTTTACCTTTAAAAAAGTAATCTTCCTGCTCCCAATTCTTAGGCCTCATGTTTTCTCTTTCCTTTATGAATCTCACCTCTCTCACCTTAAGGTTTAAATATTCCAATTTTTTTCCTTCTCTGAACTTAGAACTTTCCATGCATCACCTTCTTCTAGAGGGTGATCTCTCCTTCTAGAATTGATCCCTCACCATTCATTAAATAATTGGTTTTTATTTAATTATAATAAATAATTGAGTCTTCTGTAAAGACTCGGAAATAAATCAAACATTGTACTTAGAAAAATTGAGAAGGGGAGCTCTGGGAGTGGAAACATATTAGGGTAAAAGACTTAAAATTGGAGGCAGCATTATCAAAAGATAAAGAACAACTCAGGGATTGGATGGGAAGACAGTCCTTTTCTATACTTCCCAGACAACCTCCATTATTCCCTAAGGGAATCAGTGTTGTGTTTGTCTACCTCTTTTTTTTTTTTTTTTTTTTACCATGTATTTCTACAAACTCTCCCTTTTCTAGGCACCCGAACTCTGCTGTCTTCTCTCCTGGGATGCAGTCATCCCATTCCTATGCCTCTTACTTCCTCTACCCTGGTAGATTCTTTCAAGATCTTTGGGCCTTACTTTCCTCACATAAGTCAGTTATTCTGCTTCTAGTTTACCCTTTCATTCTGGAAATTGAGAGTCCCATCCAGGGGTGGACTTAGGACACTACTGAAACTGAGGCTTCAAGGATCCTCACCTACAGGGCCCTCTTCCTGTGCTCTTATAGAGGGCTCGATGGATATGTGTTCATATGGTAATAGGCTTTTGTAAAAATTGCAGAAATAAGATTTTAATAGCAATTGCTTAAAGCCAATTGTATGTGTATTCTTAAAGGCTCCCAATATTGTCATATTCAGGCACCACAGAACCAAGATCTGCCCCAAACTTAGCTGTTGGCATTCCTGTCTCAAATTCTGTTGTCCTATGAAAAATCAAAGAAGAAAATCACTAAGTCCTGACCCCCAGTCCCACCTTGCTCTTATCCCCAGGCACCCTCCCCTCAGAAACGCAGGCTTCTGCTCTCCCGGTCTTCAGCATGGACAGGTGTGGGAGGGGGCTGGGGATCAGGCCGGGGAAGCTGGGCGCCAGTGGTAACTCTTCTCTGATCCCCGTCTCTCCTGCTGCCAGTGAATCGAACGCCACACTCAGGTGAGATGAGAAACCCTTACCGCGTGCACTGCAATGCCCTTCCCTTCACTCTGCACCCTCCACCCCCTGAAATTCTGCCCTTAGGCTACGGGGGGGGGGTGCTGTCCTCTTCTCACCTTCCCCAACCCACCTGTTTGCGGCCACCCCCTTCTCTCCCTACCTGTTTCCTGCCTCCAGTCCCGGTTTTCCGCGGGGCTGCAGTCCCTCCCGTCCCTGCTTGGCTGCACTTCCCTGGGCGCCACCTCCTCCCAGACGCTGCCTCGTCGGCGTCAGGCAGAGCCCAGCAGAGGGCGGCAGGGTGCCGGGAGACCCTGAGCTTCACCGCGTTTTCCCCTGTGGGGTTCCTTGCGACCTTCTCTGGAACCTTTTCCAGCCTACTGCCTCCTAGGATTTCGCCTAATGGAATTCCTCAGCCCGTCCCACCCATCGCAGCCCTCGCCAGACCTCTCGGGCTCTTCCCCACGTCCTCTCTGTCCGTGTACCCCTTCCGTTGTCTTCATTCCATGCCCCGTCTCCCTTTCTCAGGCTTCGGTCTCCCCAGCCCCAGGCTCCCTTCCACGACCCCACCGCTCCCTCTACACCAGTCTCCCTTCCATACCCAACTCGTTCCCTCCAAAACCGTTTCCTCAACCCCCACACCCTCAGAGCCTCACGGCATGGACTCCTACCCTCACTTCAGACCTCAGGCGCCAGCCCTGTTTCTCTCCCGTCCCACTCGCATCCTTCCCTTACTACCCCTGGCTCCTCCGGGCTTCAGCCTCCCGCGGCTCCCTCCGCCCACCCCTCCCGGCACGCCCCGTTCCCTTTTCTCCTCCCTTCTAGTGCCCTTAAGTGAGAGCCCTCCCTTCCTCGTTCGTTCCTTTCCTCCTGGAGGTTGCCTCCTCTCTCCCCTCCCCGCCCCTCCCTCCGACTGTCGCTCCCACCTCGGCGCTCGCTTCCCTCCCCGCCCCCTTCCTGCCTCCCCAGCTCCCGCCCGCCCCCCACCCCCCGCTGCCGCGCGCCGCCCGTGACGTCAGAGCCCCCTCCCAGCCCCACATCTCCCTCCTCCTCCTCCTCCCCTCCGTCGGTCAGTCAGTCCGCGAGGAGAGTCCGCGGTGGCGGCGGCGGTGGCGGGAGCGAGAGCCGCGGGGGCCGTAGGAAGCCAATCTCCCCTGCTTCTCCGGGGCCCTCGCCCCCTCCTCCCAACAAAACCAGGGATGGAGGCGCCTCCCCGGCACCCCCTCAGCAGCCCTCCCCGGGAAAAGTGTCCCCCCTGAGCTCTTTCCGCTCCCCAACAGCTACCCCTGCCCCCCACGCCATGAGGCCGGGGGCCCCTTTTGCCCGGGTGGGGTGGCCGCTGCCTCTTCTGGTTGTGATGGCGGCAGGGGTGGCTCTGGTGTGGGCCTCCCACTCCCCCCATCTCCCGCGGCCTCACCCGCGGGTTCCCCCGCACCCCTCCTCAGAACGGCGCGCAGTGTACATCGGGGCGCTGTTTCCCATGAGCGGGGGCTGGCCAGGGGGCCAGGCCTGCCAGCCCGCGGTGGAGATGGCGCTGGAGGACGTGAATAGCCGCAGGGACATCCTGCCGGACTATGAGCTCAAGCTCATCCACCACGACAGCAAGGTAGCCCTGGACATGGGGTGGGTGGGAGGTGGGGGCCTGCGGGGCAGGGGGCCAGCCCACTGCGCGCGCCTCCATCTGTCTGAGTCGCCTCTGGGATTGCGAGGCATACCCCTCCCTTGTGTGACTGGCAGGAGATGGGCTGGGGACGCTAGAGCTTGGGGGAAGTCGCAGGGGCTGGAGGTCCAAGATGAGGGTCTAGGGGTTCAAGATGGTTAAGCATGCTGCAAGGCAGACCCTTCTGCCCCGCTGCGGGTGTTTCGCGGAAGTGTCGGGGTTTGGGGAAACTGGCGGGGGATTTAAGATATTAGCAGACCCTGATCCTCTGAGGGAGTAAACTAACCCTGGAATAGGTTGGGGGTGGAGGGAATGTCAGAGGTGGGGAGCTGGATTGGGGGTTTACATTTACCATGGTAACAAGGTAAAATCTTGGCGTAGGTTGGAGCCGGAAGGAATAGGGACAAATGAGGAAAATTTTGAGAGACTTGAGAGCTCTAGTTTATTTATCATAACAAACAGCAAGGTAGCCGTGAGCCCCACCTGACTCCTCATCCATCTCTTCCCAACCCTGTTGAGCATTCCCAGACTGTTGGATAGATGACATATGGTGACTGGGAAAGGCTAATGATCAAGAGGTGGGCAGAGGTACTGGGAAAATGAATTGGATTGGGGGTCCACATGGGAGGCCCCACAATAGCATGGGGATGGAGAAGAGTCAGGATCAGGCAGAAGAAAGAGAACAGAAAAGAATGGCAGTGGGGAAGAGGGACCAGGAGGAAGAGTGGGGATAGTGGGAGATCGTGGGGCATCCTATGGAACTTGGGTCCTGAACTTATCTTCCCTTATAGCATTGTGGCCTCTAGGATGTGAGAAGGGAAATGGGATGTAGAGATTAGGGAGGTGAGTTGAGGGAGAGAAAGAAGGTAAGAAAATTTGGGTCCAGGGGTATTAGGGGATAGCTTATAATGAAGTTCCTTTCCCACCCCTCTCTCCTACATGAATAACTGGGGTACGGGGAAGGAAGTGGCACAGGGAAGGAGATTTAAGACCTCAAATTTATCTTCACTGACATGTGGCCCCAGAGACTTAAGGAATTGGGTTAGGGTGAAATAAAGTACAGAAGGTGAGAATTTGGTGATCTTAACAAAGATTCACCTTGGGGAGGCCCAAGGATTTATATTCATTCCTTAGAACATCACTATACATCTAGAAATAGGTGTGTGTGTGTGTGTGTGTGTGTGTGTGTGTGTGTGTGTGTGTGTGTGTGTGTGTGTGTGTGATAGGTGTGTGAGGGGGCAGAAGCGAGCTTGAAGTTAGGGTGCTTGAGGAGAAGAGAGCACAGGGATTGTCAGGAGCTTGGAGAGAGAACTTTAAATATTCTTTGTTACTTTCTTGGCTTTTGTTAAAAATACAGATTCCTTGGTCAGGGATGAATCCCAAGTATTTATCTGTATTATCAATAGACATCCTATCTTGGATGCCTAAGCTGTAAGCTAACCCCAGAATACTTATGGGAAGATTAGCAGGGTACAGGAAAATAATCAGGTATTAGGGTATGGGAGGCAGGAGGAGAAATAGAGGATCAGATCTGGTGGAGGGGTCAGACTCCGGCCAGTAAGAGAGACCACTGGCTACGGGGAGTAGAGTTTGACGAAAATGACAGGGCGAGATGGGTGCAGGCTTTATGATACGGATCACAGGAGATAGGGGAGGCCTGGCTGTGATCTCAGACTCATCCACCATGATAGGTGATTCCCTGGAGGTGGTGGGGAGCAAACTCGGGACCTGGGAGAAGGGAGCTGGAGGAGAACATAGCCGAGGCTGCAGGCGGGATGGGATGGGAAGGCAGAGGAACCGGAATGTGTCAACTGGAATGAGTGGTTTCCTGCCTGCAAATCCAGATCCTTACAAGAGCAATTAGAGGGAGGAGAACTAAGGAAGTCTACTGGGGAAGGGGAGAGAATCACGTGGTGAAAAGAATCTGCAGCGATGAATAGGGTGTGGAAGAGGGAAAGGGTTGCAAGAAAAGGTAGATAAGAAATGAGGAAACAAAATGGGGGGCATGCATTGCCCTGTTGATATGTATCTTACATGTTCTTGTATGTCCTCATTGTTCCCATTAACCCTGCCTTTAGAGGAGAAGTGGAGGGGCACCGAGGAGCTGTGGGAGAAGCTGGGAGCAGGATCTGGAGTAATAGATGTGGGGAGAGTGCAGGAAGGTGGGTCCTGAGAATAGTAAAGATTTACAAAGATGCCTTAATGGGAGGCAGATAGGGAAAACATTCCTATGTTGTTGAGCACTGCCCTTGGCCAGGCAGAGGGTAGGGTGGGCAGCAGAGAGTTCCCAGTGAGTGCGGTTCTTCAGATTCCAACAGCTTCCCCTGGCTCCCCCTTCTCCAACTTCCCACCATGTCCCAAATGTCAGGCCTCAGTGGGAGGTAAGCAGGCTCCACAGTGCTTTCTTTATTTCCTTTCTACTTGTCCTCCCCTCCCTGCAACATTTCACCCTTCTCAGTCCCCTGAGCCCCCTGTCTGTGTCCCCTCTGCCCTGGCTTCCCACTGACTGCCATTTCGTCTTCATCTGTATTGGGGTTCCAGCAGCTTTTGAAATGTCATATATCAGCGGGAGGGGAACAGGCTGTGGGAGACCCGAGGCTGGCTCTTCCTCCCCCATTTCCCCTCCTCCCAGGCTTCCTTTCTTCTCTAGCTTTCTGCTTGTTTACTTTCCCCAGCTCCAAGCCTCTCTTTAAGGCACCTCTCAAATTGTCTGGTTTCTTGAGAGTTCCGTTCTATTCAATCTCTCTGTTCTTTCCTCATCCTACATTCTTTCCCACTTCCACCTCCCCAGTGTCTTTCTTTCTAATGGACCTGTCAAATGTCAGCACCCAGCAGGAGGGATGGATCACTGAGCGGGACCCCCTACTGGTCTTGTTCCTGTTCTCTCTTTACTTATCACTAGCTCTGAAAAGAGAAGAGGGAGGAAAGTAATGGAAGGTGGGGAGAAGGGGTTTGCTGAGGTGAGGAAGGAATTTTCGTAATAGGGTTTTGAGCAAGCTGTCTGGGGACATGGAGAGAGTTTACCATATTCCTGCTAACTCTTTTCTACCCACTGATGTTTGGAGCATAGAAACATGGGGTAAAGGGCCTGGTGACAGAGGGAAGGGGGATGTCTGAGGATAAGCTGAAAGGAGGTAAGGTGGTATGCTCATTAATACCAAAAGAGGGGTGTGCAGGAGAGGTGATGGATAAGGCTCCAGATGGAAGACAGAGAAGGAAGTTTAATGAAAGAGGAGGAAAAAGCCAGGCGTGGTGGCTCACGCCTGTAATCCTAGCACTTTGGGAGGCTGAGGTGGGTGGATCACCTGAGGTCAGGAGTTCAAGACCAGCCTGGCCATCATGGTGAAACCCCATCTTTATTAAAAAAAAAAAGAGAGAAGAAAAAAGACACTTGACAGGAAGAGATGACAGGAGGAGAAGAAAATGGTAATTAATGATGAAAGTGGGTAATTGAGAAAGAAACTAATTTGTTCAAGAAAGATAAGAGTAGGAGTTGCAGACAGGGAAGGGGCCCCAGGAAAGCTTGCCCTCATCTCCTCTCTTTTTTTCCAGTGTGATCCAGGCCAAGCCACCAAGTACCTATATGAGCTGCTCTACAACGACCCCATCAAGATCATCCTCATGCCCGGCTGCAGCTCTGTCTCTACACTGGTGGCTGAGGCTGCTCGGATGTGGAACCTCATTGTGGTAAACAGGGCTGTGGGGGTCAGAAGATGGGGTCATTCTCTTTCGAGCTCTACTAAAGGGACGGTGATGATTGCTGGTTTGCATTGAAAAGGATTGTGGAAGACCTGCTTCTAAGATTCAGAGTCCTCTGCAGACCTGAGCTAGGCAGCCTCCTAGCAACAGTGGCCTGACAGTGCTGCAGCTGACCTCCTTCTTCAGAAGGAATTGAAATTAGATCAGTGAAAGAGCATCCTGATTGTGAGGGGTGCGTGGGCCTTTGAGAATCACTTTTCCTTAGGCAGATCAGAGGTGGGGAGGATTGAAGAGAGTAAGGTAGAGAAACCCAAAGGCAGGAAGAGGATTAAACGAACTCTTAGCCACTCTTGTTGTCCTCAGTGAACAGACCCTGTTGCACTCTCCCTGCCCCGCAGCTTTCCTATGGCTCCAGCTCACCAGCCCTGTCAAACCGGCAGCGTTTCCCCACTTTCTTCCGAACACATCCATCAGCCACACTCCACAACCCCACCCGCGTGAAACTCTTTGAAAAGTGGGGCTGGAAGAAGATTGCTACCATCCAGCAGACCACTGAGGTCTTCACTTCGGTGAGGAAGGGTTGGGCAAGGGGTAAAGGGACATAAGCTCAAATTCCAGCTTAGGGAGATGTGACTTGAGATTCACTTTTAGGGGCAAGAGCTTGATTCTTCATTAAAAGAATGCATTCCACGTGGGTTAAGTACATGTTCTTTGTGTAGCCAGGGGAAGGAATGAGTTCAGTTTTTGGGATCCTCTGTCTTTTTGATTTTGTGATATTTTCTCCCCTGTTTGATGCTCTGTTCCCCAGACAGACCCAGAATGACTCAGTTCTGTTAAAGTAGGTTCAATCCAAAGTAGAGGCAAGAGAAGGGAGGGAACATGAGATAGGAATCGAGGAAGGCAGCAGATTCCAGAGGCTCTCAAGGTGGATAGTGGGTGGTTGTGAATGGGAACAGAGGAGATGGAGGCAGGGGATTACAGGGGAGCAAGGGAGAGGAGGGAGAAAAAGAGAAAGAGAGAGGGGAATGGGGGAGAGGAGAGAGAGGGGCAGACAGAAAGCTGCATGGGTCCGGTAGTTGGCACTAAGAGAGAGAAGCCGACAGACAAGGAGATACTGAGCGGGGAGAGGGAGATTTGGGGAGGTAGAGAGGAAATACAGGCTCTACATCTAAAGAAGACAGTCTGCTCCCTCCCTTTTATTCTATTCTTTGGGTCCTCTATCCACTGTGTTCAGTGGCCCTTTAATCCTTCCCCACTTCTGCTCTGATTCAGACCATTCTTCTCTGATCATTTGCCTGTCTGCCCACTTGCCTCTTGAGGTTGACATCATGCTGTCTGTCCCAGTCCTTGCCTTGTCTTTTCCTGGTTCCTCTATGTTTCTTCCTCCCATCTTTGCTGTCAGTGGTAGCAGTGGCTGAATGGAGTGGCTTCCTGGACCCATAGCCTCAGCAGGGGCTTACCATGCACCTTTCCACTTGGAAGCCACATCCTAAGACCAAACACCTCCTTCCTAAACTCCTCACCTCAGGGACAGAAGCTGTTGAAGGAAAGTTCAGAATGGCTGCTCCTTTGCTGTGTCTGCTTATTGCTCTGAAATCCCCAGTTAACCTCTCTGGTCTTTATCCCCTCATGCACCCTGTGTTTTTCCAACTCGTTTTTCATTCCCACCCAAGACTCTGGACGACCTGGAGGAACGAGTGAAGGAGGCTGGAATCGAGATTACTTTCCGCCAGAGTTTTTTCTCAGATCCAGCTGTGCCTGTCAAAAATCTGAAGGTCAGATGGCCGGGAGTGGTGGGGTCTGTTTGCAGAGGGACCAAGCTGGGGGACGGTAGCTGGTTGGAGAGGAACGCCAGGAGGGGACAGGTTTTGATTCCCTGAGGCAATAACATCTCCTGGGGAAGTTTAGTTAGAAACGTCCATCTTCCAGTTGACGTTTATACACTACGTGTTGAGCATTACCCTACACTGAGCACTTAGGGATGGGAAATCAAAGCTGTGAAGGCGCCTGGCTTAGCCCCTCAGGCATTCCCCGGCATCCCTGAGGAGCTGTTCTCTCTCTGTTCTGTAGCGCCAGGATGCCCGAATCATCGTGGGACTCTTCTATGAGACTGAAGCTCGGAAAGTTTTTTGTGAGGTAGAGTTGGATCTGAAGAGGGAGGGGCACTGGGTGGGAGCTCCGCTCGGTTTTCTCCTGGGGCCTCCTCTAGACATCTGTGCCTGAGTTGATAGCATATGATCTGAGGTGACGATTCATAGGATGTCTCTGTCTGTTGGCTCTGACTGCATTCGTTGTCTGCACACACATGATAGTTCTTCAGATCTCATTTTTCTACTGCTTTGTGTTTCCTAAGAAGCCCATGAATTCCATCTGTCCTGACTGGCTGGAAAAGGCCACTCAGATATACAGGGTCTGGGGAGAAACTTAGAAGGAAGAATTGTCAGCGTTTCCTACCATCCCCCAGAATTATGGATTTCTCTTTTTAGTTCTGCTGCTCTTTCCTGATTCCCAAGAGGCTAAATAGTGTCAGGTGAGAAAAGACAAAACAAATGAACAAACAAAAGCCCAGCCATCCTCCTCTGTATTCAGGTGTACAAGGAGCGTCTCTTTGGGAAGAAGTATGTCTGGTTCCTCATTGGGTGGTATGCTGACAATTGGTTCAAGATCTACGACCCTTCTATCAACTGCACAGTGGATGAGATGACTGAGGCGGTGGAAGGCCACATCACCACTGAGATTGTTATGCTGAATCCTGCCAACACCCGCAGCATTTCTAACATGGTGAGAGTGTGAGGACTTGCAGGCTGGCACCTGGGAGGGTGGAGGGGACTGACAGAGGCTTGCAGGAGAGAGGGAGCCAGGGAGAGATGTGGAATTTGGATATAAAGGGGAAGAGGGGGCTGTGCCCACCATGAACTTGTCTGCATTATGTTTCCTGTGCATCCTACCTTTGCTCTGACTTCCTTGGGCAGGAGAGAGGGAGAGAAAAAAACAATAGAGTTGTATATTCAGTAGGTTCCTGATTAGTGGAAGGGCTGTTACCATGGAGACGAGGAGCAGTTGGTGAGAAGTCAGAGGAGGAACAGGCATTAGTGATAATATGGACGCTTGTATATGCAAGCACACCTTTATAGGAGCACTGTGCCTGGGCAAAATTGCATTTTATTTTCTTGGTGACTTACATTAGTACTGCAGAGTTGCTTAATATTCACTCATGATTGATATGCAATTAGCTTGAATCCTGATGCTTTTTTTAATGATTCTTTTTTAAGAATTTTATATAGAGAAGGGGCTTTTGAAATCATTTAGCCCCAGACAGCTGGTTAATGACAGACTTGGAATGAGGAGGCGCAGTCTCTGATTTGGGAGGGCTGGGGCAGCCCTGCAGCTGAGAAGCACAAGTGAGTGTGGGTGTGGGCTTAGGGGAGGAGGCTTCTTTGTTGCTCAGCATGACATCATAAAGAGTACAGGAATTTGGGGTAAGCTTGATATGGCCACTTATGTGTCTGCTTACAATACTAAGTATTGCTTATAATCCTAAGTGTGTACCTGCTTTGGAGAGTGTGCTAGGGTTGAGTTATGGTTGTAAAGCCTTCAAACAGCTAATTTAAAAAAGTTTTAGTAACAGTGGCTTTTATATGGAGCTTAGATTCATGATTTCATGGATCCTAACAGCAATACTCTGATGTGGACTTATCATTTACATTTTGTAGACCAAGGAATTGAGACTTAGAGTGGTTTAATGACTTGTCCCAGGTCACGCAACTACTCAGCAGTCCAGCTGGAATTGAATAATAGTTAAATCTGACTCCAAACTGCTCTGCCTCATCACTTCCCATGGAAAACCATGAAGCCTGACTCAAAAGTTTGTACTTCTATCTGCTAACACTGCTTAGCCACTGGCAGTTGCTGAGCAAAGGAGAAATAAGATTTAGGTAGTTGACTCTGGTGATGTGTTGTGATGAAAGATCTGTTGCTACATGGACTCTGATCATACATACTGCTCTGAGACATTCTAAGTGGACTTTAAGGTATGTTTGTTGAAAAATATAATGAAAAAATTTTGAAAAGGTCGCTTCTCTGTAGAGTACGTGAGAGGTGAGTCATCCGTAAAACCTGGGAAAGTAGTGGAGCTGGCTACCAAAGCCAGGAAAGAAAGGCTTGTTGGTGCTCTAAGCCCAGGACCTGCCAGTCGTTGCTTCTGTCCTATAGCCAGGAGCTAGAGGAGGCTGACAGAAAACAGGGATTTTGCTGGGCTGAGGAAAATCCCTCACACCTGTAATCCCAGCACCTGAGGAGGCCAAGGCAGAAGGATCACTGGAGCCCAGGAGTTCAAGACCAGCCTGGGCAATATAGTGAGATCCCTAGCTCTAAACAGAGAGAGAACAGAGTTGGTTAGGGACACAGAGGAACACCTGAGCGTTGGGGCAGGAAGACTCGGAAGGTCTTTTTCTGACTCTTAGTCTCTAGAGAAAGATAGCGTCTGCTTTTGAGGCCTTAGGGCTTCTAGTAGCATCAGCCTAAAATGTCAGTGGGGAAGCCAATATTTCCCAAAGAGGATAGAAGCAGTCTTAGCAACTTAGGGGAGGGAGAGATTACAGATGAATCAGCTGCACCAATAGAAGTGGATCAAAGCAAGGGTTGGACCTAGGGGGCCAGAGCCATGGAGACATAGAAAAGAAGCAGAGTTGCCTTTATTCCCTAAGGAGGGCCTTACATTTAGATCAGTAGTTCTTAAAGTTTAATGTCCGTCAGAACCACCTGGAAATTTTGATTCAGTAGATCTGGGCTAGGGCCTGAGAATTGACATTTCTAGCAAGTTCCTGAGGATGTGGATGCTGTTGGTCTGGGGAATCACACCTTGAGAACTGTTAGTTAGGATAGTGGTTTATTGAGATGGAGTCTTGCTCTGTCACCAGGCTGGAGTGCAGTGGCGCGATCTCGGCTCACTACAAACTCTGCCTCCCAGGTTCAAGTGATTCTCCTGCCTCAACCTCCTGAGAAGCTGGGACTACAGGCGAGTGCCACCATGCCCAGCTAATTTTTATATTTTTAGTAGAGATGGGTTTTCACCATGTTGGCCAGGATGCTCTTGATCTCTTGACCTCATGATCCACTGGCCTCAGCCTCCAGAAGTGCTGGGATTACAGGCGTGAACCATGGAACCTGGCCAGAGTAGTGGTTTTCAACCAGAGTCTACACTATCTGGAGGCACTTTTGGTTGTTACAGTTGGGGGTAGGGGATGGGGAGGGATACATGCTCCTGATATCAACGTGTAGAAGCCAAAAATGATTCTAAATATTCTACAACCCCTGACAGCAAAGAATTGTCTTGCTCAAAATGTCAATAATGCAGAGACTGAGAACCTCTGGTTTAGAGAAAACATCTTTAGGGACCGTATGTAAGAATGGAGAGTGGGCTAGAGTGATTTTAGAGAAATGTAGCTGTGGGCTAGAGTGGAATGTGGGAGGTGGCAGCCTGCAGATAAGATTGTGAGTAAATCCTGATTGGGGTAGAGATCCCATCAGATCTAGGACCAATACAAACTAAAAGCTACCTCAGCATATACATTTCAGCTCAGTATCCAGCATCCATTCTTGAGAGCCAGACAAGGCTGTTAAAATAATTAGGTATAAATTGCACTTGGTTGATTAACTAATTGTTATGGGTTGAGGGGTCTTTACTGTTCAGATTTCCTTGAGGTACATAGTAAAGTTTCTCTTTGACAATCTATAACTATCTTTACTGACTCAAGAGGGAAGCATTGTTTTTCCCTAATTCTACTCATGGGGTGGTGGGAGCAGTGGTGCCCCCAGTGGTTAGATGTGTTAATGGTAGTGACCTGGCTTGAGCAGAGAGTATGACGATCTGGGCAGGGGACAACATCATGCAGGGGACAAACACCCTTTCCATCTGGGTGATTTTTTGATGTTGTATTTACCTTGAACTGAAGATTGGATAGACCAGTCTTTCAATTTGAAGCCAAAGGACTACTCAGAAAATATTAGCGTAGCTGCTGTTTGTGCAGGTGCTCTTGGAGAGAGGCGGTCTCATGTACGGAGACTGTGTAGGGTGGCTGATAAGAGTATGGGTTAGCTCTGCTACTCACTAGCAGTATAACATTTTTAGGCAAGTTATATAACTCTTCCGTGCCTCAGTTTTCTTATCTCTGAAATGGGGGGGATAATAACACTTCATTGTATTGAGGATTAAATAAGGTGATACAGGTTTCTGAGGAAAATGCTTGATACATACTAAGGACTGCATAAATGTTAGCCGTCACCATCACCATCATCATCAACGTCATCATTCTGTGTAAGGAAGGATCGATGTCAATGAAACGTTTCAACAAAAGAGTTAAGAGGACTCAGTGATTTGAGAGTTTAATGTGATTCCAAGGCTTCAATCTCATTTACTGGAAACTGGGAGTAAGGAAACATTGAGCTTCGTCTTGGATATTTTGATTTTGAGATTATTCACCATGAATTTATAAATGCCTCAGAGTCAGTTAGAAATATGGACTTGAAATATTGGGCTGAAATTATAGATCTCAGTATCAATAACAATGATGAGATTGAGAGTCAAGGAAATTCACAAAGAGAAAATGTAACTTTATACCAAGTATTTTTATACACGATCTTATTTCATTCTTTTTTTTTTTTTTGATATGCAGTCTCGCTCTGTCGCTCAGGCTGGAGTGCAGTGACATGATCTTGGGTCACTGCAACCTCCGCCTCCTGGGTTCAAGTGATTCTCCTGCCTCAGCCTCCCAAGTAGCTGGGACTACAGGTGTGCACCACCATGCCCAGTTAATTTTTGTGATTTTAGTAGGAACGGGGTTTCACCATATTGGCCAGGCTAGATTCAAACTCCTGACCTCGTGATCTGCCTGCTTTGACCTCCCAAACTGCTGGGATTATAGGCTTGAGCCACCGCGCCTGGCCCTGTTTCATTCTTATGCTAACTCTTTTAGGTAGTATTATTCTCATTTTAAAGGTGAATAACCAACTAGTGAGGTTTAATAATGTGTTTGAGATTTTATAACAAGTAGAATAATTAAAATATGAATTCATCCATTTATCTACCCAACAGATTTTTTTTTTTCCGAGACAAAGTATCCCTCTGTTGCCCAGGCAGGAGTGCCGTGATGCAGTCACTGCAGCCTCAACCTCCTGCGCTCAAGCCATCCACCCATCTCAGCCCCTCCCGAGTAGGCTGGGATCACAGGCATATGCCACCGAGTCTGGCTAATTTTTTTTTTTCTCTTTAGATGGAGTCTTGCTCTGTCGCCCAGGCTGGAGTGCAGTGATGTTATCTCCACTCACTGTAACCTCCGCCTCCTGGGTTCAAGTGATTCTCCTGCCTCAGTCTCCCCAGTAGCTGGGATTACAGGTGTGCATCACCACACCTGGCTAATTTTTTGTATTTTTAGTAGAGACAGAGTTTCACCGTTTGGCCAGGCTGATCTCGAACTCCTGGCCTTGTGATCTGCACACCTCAGCTTCCCAAAGTGGTGGGATTACAGGCGTGAGCCACCATGCCTGGCCAAGTCTGGCTAATTTTTAAAAAAAGTTTTGTAGAGTTGGGTCCTGTCTGTATTGCCAAGTCTAGTCTGAAACTCCAGGGCTCAAGCAATCCTCCTGCCTTGGCCTCTGAAGGTGTTTGGATTACAGGCGTGACCCACCTGCGCCTGCTGATTTTTTTTTTTTTTTTTTTTTTTTGAGAGGGAGTCTTGCTCTTGTCGCTAGGCTGTAGCACAGTGGCATGATCTTGGCTCACTGCAACCTCTGTCTCCCAGGTTCAAATGATTCTTCTGCCTCAGCCTCCTGAGTTGCTGAGACTATAGGTGCATGCCACCACGCCTGGCTAATTTTTATATTTTTAGTAGAGACAGAGTTTCACCATGTTGGCCAGGATGGTCTTGATCTCTTTACCTCGTGATCTGCCTGCCTCAGCCTCCCAAAGTGCTGGGATTACAGGTGTGAACCACTGCACACAGCCTTTTTTTTTTTTTTAGACAAGAGTCTCACTCTGTTGCCCAGGCTGGAGTGCAGTGGTGTGATCTCAGCTCACTGCAACATCCATCTCCTGAGTTCGATCGATTCTCTTGCCTCAGCCTCCCAAGTAACTGGGATTATGGGAGCCCACCACCACACCCAGCTAATTTTTGTATTTTTAGTAGAGAGGTTTTTACTAGGGGTTTTACTGGGTTGGCCAGGCTGGTCTGGAACCCCAGGCCTCAGGCGATCTGCCCACTGCTGCCTCCCAAAGTGTTGGGATTACAAACGTGAGCCACTGTGCCAAGTCTGGCCTGACTTGCTTTTTATAAAGCCTTTTTTTTTTTTTTGAGATGGATATTGCTTTGTTGCCCAGGCTGGAGTGCAGTGGCACCATCTCAGCTCACTGTAACCTTCACCTCCTGGGTTGAAGCGATTCTCTTGCCTCAGCCCTCAGCCTCCCGAGTAGTTGGGACTGCAAGCGTGCACTACCATGCCTGGCTAATATTTTTTATTTTAGTAGAGATGGGGTTTCACCATCTTGCCCAGCTGGTCTCGAACTCCTGAGCTCAGGCAGTCTGCCCACCTCAGCCTCCCAAAGTGCTAGGATTACAGACATGAGCCACTATGCCTGGCCTTTTTTTTTTTTTTTTTTTTTTTTTTTTTTTTTTTTTGAGCAATTTTAATTTCACTGCAGAATTGAGATGAAGGTACAGATACTTCCCATATACTCCCCACATGCATAGCCTTCCACATTATCAGCATCCTCTACCAGAGTGGTGCATTTGTTAACTGATGAACTTACATTGATACATCATAATCACCCAAAGTTCATAGTTTACATTAGCGTTTACCCTTGGTGTTATATATTTTATGGGTTTGGACAAATGTATAATGACACATATCTATTGTTAAATACTGTACAGAGTATTTTCACTGGCCTAATCCAATGGACATTTATTGTTCCTTCATTATGGTTGGGCACAGTGCTAGATGCTGATGATTAAGAGAGGGCATGGGTTTGGTCTTGTCCTCAAGGGTAGAGCCCATGCCCATTGCATCTTCAAAGCCCAGGCTGCTTCAAAGCCCAGCGTAGTAGCTACTGCACTACACTGCCTGTACTCTTTGCATATCTCACTTCTCCATCTCTCTAGAAGGTTGGAGAGAAAAGTGGGTAAGGCTTGAGGAACAAAGTTACTTATTTATTCTTCATTCTTCTATTTATTCTTTTATTAGAATGTGTGTTGATACATTCCAAACCCAAACAATTATTTGTATGTCTCCTGTGTATTACTTGTGCTTTCCCAAGAAGTAGTTGCTAAGCCTTTTCTTGTATGTTTCTGGGAGGTAAGGAAGGAATGGTTTGATTTTCTCCAGTATGTAGAATGCAGTTCCAAGAGGTTAAATAATTTACCTACAGTTATTTAGCCAAACAAGATTACTGCAAAATATACAAAGTCAAGTCTCTTGACCCAGTTCATAAGAAAGTTAAAGGAACTATCATTCTTTTTAGCTTCCTTGGAAAAAGAAGGTTGAGTGTTGGGAGGGGTGTGGGTAGGATTGAGTAATGGACTTAAAAAATGTGAAGGATATTTCTGTAGTTTTCAGTCTTCTGAAAACCCACTAAGAGGCAGTGAACTGAAAGCACACAAGAATGGCAAGAAGTTAGCACACTGAAGAAAAATCCTCTGGTTGGCAGGCAGAGTGAGAAGACTGTGCTGTCATCTTTTCTAGGATCTTTCAGAATTGTAGGAGCTGTGAGATCCTGGGTTAACTCTGTTAAGAAAGTCAGAAGGATCAGAGAATATCAATGTTACGGCTCTTCATTGGAATATCCGTATCTCCTCCTTTACTCTAGCTCTACCTTCCATCCTTTGCCACTCATTATCCAGAGTGTTTGTCAAACTTCTCTGTAGTTTTGAGCTAGCAGTTATACACACTAAGACCATCGACACAGCTAATCCCTGTTCTAGTCAGTAGCTTCTGATCTAAGACAGACACATGGATATAGTTAAAGATTTTGAATGTACATATGCTCGATCTGACAACAGGAACACAAACCATCCATTCAAGTAGAAGTGTTTGAGCCAGAATTGGATTGCACCCCTTCCCTGCACCCACGCACATTTCAGTTCTTTCCTCATGATTTTTTTCCTCCCAAGACATCCCAGGAATTTGTGGAAAAACTAACCAAGCGACTGAAAAGACACCCTGAGGAGACAGGAGGCTTCCAGGAGGCACCGCTGGCCTACGATGCCATCTGGGCCTTGGCATTGGCCCTGAACAAGACATCTGGAGGAGGCGGTCGTTCCGGTGTGCGCCTGGAGGACTTCAACTATAACAACCAGACCATTACCGACCAAATCTACCGAGCAATGAACTCCTCTTCCTTTGAGGGTGTCTCTGTGAGTTACAGCAACTTCCTTGATACTACCCTGTCTTCCCAATCTCAAGAGAGACTCCCAAGAGGCACCTTCTACAAAGATGCATTCTTGGTTTTCCTCAATTTCTTCTTTTCAGTGATCAGTCTCCAGCCAGAGAAGTAGGGATCTTCAAATTAGAAAAACCCATCAAAGACTAGAGGGGAAAAAAACAATGTATTCCATTTTTTAGAACTCCTTCCCTTGTTTCTTTTAAAACTAGTCCAAGTATTCATGAGTCAGATAATTTTAGGATTTTAAAAGACAAAACAGTCTGAAAGATCATTTCCTTATTTATTTTAAAATGAAAAGATTAGTTTCTAGAGAGATTTGCTGACTTGCTTAGGCCACACAACCAGAAGCCTGCTGGTGTTCTGTCTGGGGACTTTTTCCCATTCAAATCTCCTGAGTGAAGCTCCTTGTCCAAAGAATAATGTTTCTAAAATCTAGGGTATGGGCATCTGGGGTATGTCCTATATGCAGGCAAATGCCATAAATAGCATTCATTCAGAGGCTCAATTACATCAAAAACAGAAGGATTTAAAGAGTCCCTGATGTTCTCTTTCACTCCTGCTTTTGTCCCCTTTGCCTTCCTCCACATATTCCTTCCGCCAGGGCCACGTGGTGTTTGATGCCAGCGGCTCTCGGATGGCATGGACGCTTATCGAGCAGCTGCAGGGTGAGTGCAGGGGCAGGAGGGGACCGGACATGGGGGCCAGGCAGGGGCTGGGCTGGGATGCCACCTGGGGAAGAATGCCAGAGACATCACAGGATTGCCCTGGCACCTCTCCACTTCCGCCCTTCTCTTTTAACTCTGTTCATCAAGCCTGTAAATAATAATTAAAAACTTAGCTACAAGAAAATTGATGTCTTTGAATTGCACTGGTTTTGCTCTTGAAAAGAGGCATGCAAGCCGGGTGCAGTGGCTCACACCTGTAATCCCAGCACTTTGGGAGGCCGAGGCAAGTCGATCATAAGGTCAGGAGACCAACTTGGCCAACATAGTGAAACCCTGTTTCTACTAAAAATAGCAAAAAATTTAGCTGGGCATGGTGGCAGGTGCCTGTAGTCCCACCTACTTGGGAGGATTGGGCAGGAGAATCGCTTGAACCTGGGAGGTGGAGGTTGCAGTGAGCCAAGATCATGCCACTGCACTGCAGCCTGGGTGTCAGAGTGAGACTCTGTCTCAAAAAAAAAAAAAAAAAAAAAAAAGGGAAAAAGAAAAGAGGCATGCAAACTCTCCCTCGCAGTGGCTTTCAGTTTAATTTCAGGAATTTCCCCTGGTGTGGCTTCGGTTGAGAGGTTGATTACCTGTCAGTTAGACTCAAGAAAGCTGAATCCAGGATAATTGCTATTTTTTTTTTAATGGAATCCATCAAGTTTCCTTGCTACATAAACTAGCATTTCTAATTTATCTTCAGTGTGTATAACTTGGCTTTTGTAGATTGTATTTTCTTGTAATTTAGCACATTTATATATTTGCAGAACTTCTAGCAGTTAATTTTTCTACTCCACTCCACTCTCAGTCTTTTACAGCATAGCCAAGAGAGCTGTTTCTTGGCCTCCTGTGAAAAGTTTCATTCTTTCTTTCTCCCCACCTCCACATCTTCTCAGCTCCCCTTTATATCCAGGACAAGAGGAAATGGACGTCAGCCACAGTGAAAGGAGTGTGAATTGGCTTTTGAAGGAAAAGTTATGGTAACAGAAACAGTTCTAGAACAGAAATCTTAGAAGTGACCAAATTTTACTTAATGGCTCTTTAAGAGGCAGATATAACTTATCCAGGGAATTAAAACCCAAGCCAATGGAAGAGAATGTTCTAAAATTAAAATGAAAGCCACTAGGAAAATAGAGCTTGCCCATCATGAGAGGGAGAATAAGCAGAAGTATGTGTAAAGCTTTAGAAGCCAAAATCAAAGTGAGAGACATCTCGCCGAGAGAGGTGTGAGGAATGGAATAGGTGGCAGACATGTTGGGCAGCCTCCTCACTGAAGACATTTAAACATAGATATTTACTTGAGTTGCCTTGGGAACCACCTTATTATATTGCTTTTAAGTCATGTTGCTTATTCAAGCGACCTGTAGGTCCTTGCAAGCATCCTTTAGGGCTCAGGTGAAAGTAAAATCAGATGCAGCCATGGAAAGCTCTAGGGAAGTTGGAAGCTGAAAATGCCTGGGATCAGCTCTTTGGCTCCCTGTGGTCACTCCTTTGATTGTCATCTGCCCAGGTGGCAGCTACAAGAAGATTGGCTACTATGACAGCACCAAGGATGATCTTTCCTGGTCGAAAACAGATAAGTGGATTGGTGAGTGGATCTCGTTTGTATTTTCCTTCAGCCCCTCTGGACAATCAAGGGAAATCGTCATGTATTTGAGGATGGGATGGTGGAGACCATTAGGCTGGAATGTGGCTGGCTGCTGGGCCGGGAGAAAGCATTAAGAGTGAATACAACCCCTAAGGCGTGGGTAGGGGAGACTGGCGTATTTGGAGAGGGAATAGGCGGTGGTTAGTACCATTTTTAGTAGCACATTGCCGGGGTAACTGGGGATTAGAGGCAGGGGGTGGACAGAGGGCGGGAAATGGAAACTCCATTTGGGTTTCCCAGATGTCCTGGTGTCTTGATATATTTGAACCAGCTACTTCAAGCCCAGAGCTGTCTCTTTGTCTGTCTCTGACCGGAAAATGTTTGCTTAAACCTTAGAGGAGGAGGGAAAACCTCATGCATTTGTCATCTGCTAAAATGTGCTTCTTATTTTTATATGTATTTTTATGTAATTTGGAGGTACGAGTGCAGTTGTGTTACACGAATATATTGCACAGTGGTGAATCCATGCTTTTAGTATGCCTGTCACCAGAATAGTGTACAATGTACCTAATAGGTAGTGTTTCATCCCTCAAAATAATACTTTTTAAAGAGGGAAAGTAAGCAGTTATTCTTTGTGTACTTGGTGGCCTACATGATAGGACATAGGAGAGAAACTGAAGGTGGACGAAAGGAAGGATCTACTGATAAAAGAAAGCCTCCTTGACAATGAAGGGGAGGCCCAGCCATTGAAGACAGCAGCCATCTGCCCTGCCCAGCGGATATCTACTTATTCCCAGCACTGCTGGAGTTTTGCACTTTTTTTTTTTTTTTTTTAAATAATTTGAATTTAGGACAGTGTTCTGGATTGCTATAAATGCTGCATGGCCTAAATTATTAAAAAAAAAAAAAAAACTAAGCAAATTGAAATTAATTTTTTTGGAGAACTCTGACAAATTTGAATTTCCTCTTAATAATAACACCTTTGGGAATATCACCCTGTCAGGATTAAAATCTCAAATTAGTTTTTTTTTTCCTCTTAAGATTAAGTGTTCACACTAGATACTTCAAGGCCCCTTTAGCTTTATGATTCCATAATTGTCATTTGAAATTTTGATTTGGGTTATAAGAGACCTTATAACATTTTTCAGTTATCTCCTTCTTTCTCTTCCCATTTTCCTTTGCTATAAGAAAGACTTAACAAACAAAAACAAAGGCTACAACTTTGGTGACATGCCTCAGCATTTCCCAAGCTATGGAGAGACCATTGACTCACATCTTCTCATCTCATTTCTGTTTGCTTCCTGAGGGCCCCAGTGGCACTGAGCATTCTGCTTGCAGTCACCTCTGTTCGGTGCAGTTAGGGCCTCATACCCCCGGCCAAAGACTGAATGTCCGTCAGCAATCTAGTTCTTTGCCCTTTTCTCCTATCCCGGTCTTCATTCCTTTGTCCTCCTTCCTTTCTTTTTTCCCTTCCCCTCTTTCTCCCCTGTGCCATGCAGGAGGGACCCCCCCAGCTGACCAGACCCTGGTCATCAAGACATTCCGCTTCCTGTCACAGAAACTCTTTATCTCCGTCTCGGTTCTCTCCAGCCTGGGCATTGTCCTAGCTGTTGTCTGTCTGTCCTTTAACATCTACAACTCACATGTCCGGTAAGTTTCTCTTCTGACGTTTTCCTTGTCTGCCTCTCTGAGATACTGATCATGTTCCTGGACAGGATGAGAACAAAACCTGTATAACTCCCATGGTCACGTATCATGAGTTTTTCATTCTGACTTATTGAGAATGAAAATGGGGAAACCAAATATACCCCCCACACCTACTCCAAAGTAGCTAAGTGGAAGAAAAAAAGAAAAAAAGAGAAAAAAACAACTTTGGGGCCAGGTCTCACTGTACTGGACTCTACATAAATAGACTGTATTCTAGTGGGGACCCTGTGCTCTGGAAGCCGTCTGTAACCCCACCTTCAGCCCCATGACTGCATTGCTTTGCCTCTCAAGGCTCCACTGCCTTCTCCAATCCTGTCTTCCTTTAGCCCCTGGCCCTGAAATTGGGGTTATGCCATTGCATGGCATTTGGAGAGCTAAGCCTCCCTGGAGAATAAGGGTAATTCTCTCTCTCTTTCACCCTCTCCACCTCTGCCCTAGTTATATCCAGAACTCACAGCCCAACCTGAACAACCTGACTGCTGTGGGCTGCTCACTAGCATTAGCTGCTGTCTTCCCTCTTGGGCTGGATGGTTACCACATTGGGAGGAACCAGTTTCCTTTCGTCTGCCAGGTGAGGAGGTGGTGGGCAAATTCCTCACAGAATATGGCTCTCCCACCCATCTCAGGAGCGCCTGCAGTGATTTGTGGTTCTCTGCCTTTCCTCCTCAGCTTTCCCTGACTCTTCTCCCGTTCTTTCCTTTTAGCATCACTCCTCTGGTCTCTTTTTGTCTCTGTTCCTTCTTTCTGTGCCTCCAGGCAATTTTCATTCTGTAGTTTGTCAGTTCCAAGGTTGCCATGGTAGGCCTTGCAGAGAAGAGGAGGGAGACATTGAAGACAAAGGAAAGGGGTCTGCCCAAAGGTCTCCTGAACAATGCTGGCTTGTCTATGGTGTGCCGGCTGAGAATCAGAATTGCGGACTTCCCAGGGAGCCTCTGTTGGGTTTGGAAGAATGGAGGCAGGCATTGAAACAGATAGCAGAGAGAGTTGGGGGAAGGGACCACTGCAACACAGGGAGGAGAGTCTCTGGGACACTACATGGAAGGTTGTAGTGCTATGGAGAGAGGCCAGCTTCAACAGTGATAATTGAGTGGTTTTCTGTTCCACTGGTGGAAACATCCACTCTTCCTCCTGATCTGCCTGTCCTTGCTCTCTCTCTTTCCTCTGCTCTGTGCTGTCTTGATCATACATCTGTGCACATGGCATTTGCACGCACATGCACATGTAGTTCATCAGGAATCCTCTGTTCCCAGTGAGGCCAGAGTGCAGCTGGAGAGGCAGACAATTAGCTGCAGTGCAGTAGGAGAGGTTCCAGAGTAGAGATCTGCACAAAGTACTTTGGGAACAAAGAAGGGAACACAGCTAATGGTTGGTGTGATTGGGTGGACCTCACTGTAGAGGTGGCCTTTGAATACTGAAGGACAAATAGGATTTTATCAGCTAGAGAAATAGAGGAAGACTACGCCGGGGGCATAGGAAGCATCATGTGGTTAGAAAATACATGAAAAGAGAGTAGATCAAGAGAAAGTGAGTAGTTCAGCATGGTTGGAGTGTGGGGTGGATGCGGGGCTGGGAGATGAGCCTGGCCAGGTGGGTAGGAGCATGTTGTGAAGGGTCTTTGTCACATCCAGAGGTGTTCAGGCTATAACTTATAAATACTTGGGAGTGGTAGGGGGTTTTTGTCCAGTAAAACCAGGATGTTAGCAAGATCACCCCAGTAGTGTGGAAGCAGAGGGTGGATGAGAGGAATTGTTCAAGGTGGGGAGACTGCCCTCCCCCTGCTGCTCCCCGTCCTATTCACATTTCCCCATCCTCTCTGTGTCATCATGTGCTCCCTGCCCACACTCTCTTAGGGTTCTGCCCATCCTTACTTCAGTCCTGGCTACTACCCTACCCTATTCTGCCTGTGCCCGTTCTTATTTTCTAGGCCCGCCTCTGGCTCCTGGGCCTGGGCTTTAGTCTAGGCTATGGCTCCATGTTCACCAAGATTTGGTGGGTCCACACAGTCTTCACAAAGAAGGAAGAAAAGAAGGAGTGGAGGAAGGTGAGCTGCTGCCCAATCCTCAGTCCCCAAATCCTTGGCTCCTGGGGCACGGAGCATTTTACCCCAATGTACCTGTGCTCGCCACGTATTTATCCAGACTCTGGAGCCCTGGAAGCTGTATGCCACCGTGGGCCTGCTGGTGGGCATGGATGTCCTCACTCTCGCCATCTGGCAGATCGTGGACCCTTTGCACCGGACCATTGAGGTACTGCTGGAGAGAAGGTGCTGCGGTCAGGAGAATGAGCAGGGCTTACTGGCCATTAAGGCCCCAGGGCTGTGTGTAGTCTTGAGGGATGAAGCTACTTGGTGAGAGTGCCTTCCTCATATTGAAAGCGCTTCCTCCTTCCTGGAAGGAGCCCCTCGTAGGCCTCCAGATTCAACTGAAGAAAGAAAGGGGTGGGGATCTGGGAAGAGTGTGTCGAATTTTTAGGCCTAGGGAAAGTGGGGAACAAGTACCTCCAAGGGTTCAGGAAAGCATTCCCAGGCCTAGAATGAGATTTGGCATCAGTATTGAGGATCTCAAAGGAAAACAATTGGAAGCCAGAGACTGAGAAGCATTGAGGAGAGGAAGGCGGGCTGGCAACCATCTTTCCTGTGACCCTCTTTGTATCCTAGACATTTGCCAAGGAGGAACCAAAGGAAGATATCGACGTCTCTATTCTGCCCCAGCTGGAGCACTGCAGCTCCAGGAAGATGAATACATGGCTTGGTGTGTGGGCCGTGGGCAAAGGAGGGCAGGGACGCACAAAGGCAGGAGGGAGGGCAGGGGCAGAGGGCTTGGAGGGTGAGGGTCTTTGGAAGAGGAGGTAGAGAGCTTGTCAATCCAGTTTGAACACCTCACTCTTTGTTATTACGCTAATCTTTTCTAAGAATAGGGGAGAGTTGCTCTTTTACTACAAGGAGCTTAGGGCCCAAAGCAGAGATGAAGAGCTTGTGTTCAGCAGAGGGACAAGTTGGGGTAACCTCATCTCCAGACTTGATGTTATCTTTTAGATCCCCCTTGGCCTTATGAACATTGCTCTGATTCATGGTCACAAATGGCAAACCTACCCTTTGCCTGGAAAGCCACCTTCCCACCTGGAGGGTAAGGGTGAGGCATGTGTGGCCCACACTGGCCTATTTTTAGATATTCAACAAGCTCTTGCCTGACTGACAGCAGCTCACCACCATTGCCTTCCTATGTGAATCCCAGGAGGAAGTGATGGGGTCTTGGCAAGTTAGGTGAACATAGCGGGTAGGGGACACAGGGTGAGGTTTGCTAGGTCAAAGGGCCTGGATTGGAGAGGGAGGCCCCCTTTCCATTGTGGAGTAGGTGAAGGGCAGAGAGAGGATGGGGATGGAGTGAGGAGCATTGTCGTCCTTGTTACTCAAGTGACTCTCTCCTGCCATCCTAGGCATTTTCTATGGTTACAAGGGGCTGTTGCTGCTGCTGGGAATCTTTCTTGCTTACGAGACTAAGAGTGTGTCCACTGAGAAGATCAACGATCACCGGGCCGTGGGCATGGCTATCTACAATGTGGCAGTGAGCATTGACCCAATGGCATTGACCCTGTGGGCTGACTACTGCTGCCCAGTTGTGGTAGACTAGGAAGAATCAGTGCTAGATCTGGGATCGGTTGCTTAGAAGTCTTAAAAAGTTTGTTTAATCTGCAGGTTTATAAAGCACTTTACAGTTTACAAAGCCCACTACAGACATTGTCTCATTAATCTTCTTGCGACTACCCAATGAAGTAGGTATTAGTATCCCTGCTTTATAGGCGAGGAAACAGAAACACAGAGAAGTTTCGCTTGTCTGTGGTTTATAGGGTGGACTCTGTTGACTGTTCCTGCCAGGGATCCTCAGGGACTGACTCTGAGGACCCAGAATGTGTGCATAGAGATCTTGGGAGTTCCTGCCTTGAGGGGGTGGTGGTGTTAACCAAGAGTGGAGACTGGTTTGGGACAGCTTGGGATTTTCCATCGGTATTTGAGGAGGTTCATAAATTTGGATCCTTTTCAAAGGGAAAGTTCACCAGGGAACTGTCTGCATGGGTTTCCTCCCATGGGAAGTAAACTCTGGATCTTGTCTGAGCTTGCAGACCTGAGACTCCCTCACTGTCTTTCCTTCTAGGTCCTGTGCCTCATCACCGCCCCTGTCACCATGATTCTGTCCAGCCAGCAGGATGCAGCCTTTGCCTTTGCCTCTCTTGCCATAGTTTTCTCCTCCTATATTACTCTTGTTGTGCTCTTTGTGCCCAAGGTGAGGTTCTGGCTTTTCTCCCATCCTCTCTAGTCCCATGTTCCCTCCATCCCTCCTTCCCATAGTACTTAGTTCCCCTGCCCTTCCATTCACTCCCTTCCTCTCACTCCTCCCCTTGTGTTGGGCCCAACTTTCTTAACAGCATTCCTTCCACCTCCAACTTTCCATCAGCCAATCACTAGCATGGTCCCTGCTGGGCCACCCCATGCCCAAACATTTGCCCCCAGATGCGCAGGCTGATCACCCGAGGGGAATGGCAGTCAGAGGCTCAGGACACCATGAAGACAGGGTCATCGACCAACAACAACGAGGAGGAGAAGTCCCGGCTGTTGGAGAAGGAGAACCGTGAACTGGAAAAGATCATTGCTGAGGTGCGGGGGAGAGGAGATGGCAGGATTGGGTGGTGGGGTCCAGGAGGCTTGTGTCTTAGGTAGAGTTGTCTGAAGCCAAGCCTGAGATACAGGGTCAGTTGTTCTTGGTTCATGGAGGGAGGGTCCTAGGAGACAACCTGTAAGGAGTGAGTGGGGCTGGAGAGGGGAGGAGAAAGGGCTGAGCAAGATTCTATCTCAGGTAAAATCCAGTGTTGTCCTGGCAGGTCGAGGGGCTCTGGAGTGGGAGCTATGTTGTTGACTCGGTCCCCTTAAGGCAGGAGGATGGTTGTTGGCTGTGGGTGGCAACTGGGGAGAGGCAGCTGTGAACCTCTAGCAGTCAATACTCACAGCAGCTGGGTGTTGCATGCAGCCCCAGCATAAAGGACCTGGGCAGGCATTCACTGTGCCCCAGGCTGTCATTAGGGGCTGGTGCAATGCCAAAGAGAGGGATGTTCCAACTGGGTTGACACAAATCTCTGTGATTTATTGGAAGCTGTGTGCACTGACTTTTCTCTCCTTCCTCACTTTTTCCTTTTGTTTTTAAATTCTATTTCCCTAATCTCTTTTTTTCTATTGGTGTCCGCATTATGTTCTCTGGCCTTTCTTGTTCTGTTTGGACTTCTCCTTTTAATTTCTTCTGTTCACTTACCCTATGACCTCCCCCAACATTTTTCTGTGCCCTTCCTCTCTTTCCCTCCTCCCCACCCCTTCATGACCTCCTCTTCCACTCTCCCAATTGTGCTTCTTCCTCCAGAAAGAGGAGCGTGTCTCTGAACTGCGCCATCAACTCCAGTCTCGGCAGCAGCTCCGCTCCCGGCGCCACCCACCGACACCCCCAGACCCCTCTGGGGGCTTGCCCAGGGGACCCCCTGAGCCCCCCGACCGGCTTAGCTGTGATGGTAGTCGAGTGCATTTGCTTTATAAGTGAGAGCAGGGTGAGGGAGGACAGGCCAGTAGGGGGAGGGAAAGGGAGAGGGGAAGGGCAGGGGACTCAGGAAGCAGGGGGTCCCCATCCCCAGCTAGGAAGAACATGCTATCCAATCTCACCTCTTGTAAATACATGTACCTCTGTGAGTCCTGGGCTGATTTGGGTCTCTTATATCTCTGGGAAACAGACCTTTTTCTCTCTTACTGCTTCATGTAATTTTGTATCACCTCTTCACCATTAAGTTTGTACCTGGCTTGAAGCTGCTCCCGCGCTGCCTCCTCAACAGCCTCACTGCATCTTTCTCTTCACATGCAACACCCTCTTCTAGTTACCACGGCAACCCCTGCAGTTCCTCTGCCTTTGTGCTCTATTCTTGTCCAGCAGGGGTCTCCCTACAAGTGCTCTTTCCACCCCAAAGGGGCCTCTCCTTTTCGCCACTGTCATAATCTCTTTTCATCTTACTTGCCATTCCACACTTGCCCATGTTTGGCTCCCCCTGAATTTTGCTTCCTTTGGGGGCTCATTCTTTTCGCCAAGGCTCCCATGCTCCTTGCCTCTGCTCTTTGTGCACTCAACGCTCAGCACACATGCATCCTCCCCACTCCTGCGTGTGCCCACTGAACATGCTCATGTGCATGTGTGCTTTTCCCATGTGCTTTCTTCATTTTCAGTCACATGTGCTCTCTTGGGAACCCTACATTCACAGCCACGTGTGCTGCTCTCATGGTCATGGGTCTGCCTTTGAGTGTGTTTGGGTAGGCATGTGCAATTTGTCTAGCATGCTGAGTCATGTCTTTCTTATTTGCACACATTTCCCTGTGTACATGTACGTTGTGTACCTTCTTCCCTTAAATCATGGTATTCTTCCAACAGAGCCATATGCACCTGTCCTGCACATTGTTATGCACTTTCTCCCAATTCATGTTTGGTGGGGATGTTCATGCCCTCTCCTCATTGCAGTCTCTCTGCTTCTGCTCCAACTTCCCCTATCTCCATTGCATTCATGTACTACCCTTACTCCACACTCACAGTCAACTTCTCCCAAGACTACTCCCCTTTGTTTTGTGTGTGTGTGTGTGTGTGTGTGTGTGTTTTTGAGGGGAATTAAGGAAAAAGAAATGGGGGCAGGTTTGGAGAGCTGCTTCCAGTGGATAGTTGAGAATCCTGACCAAAGGAAGGCACCTTTGACTGCTGGGATAGTCAGATGGACCTATGGGGCGGGAGGTGGCGTCCCTTTCACACTGTGGTGTCTCTTGGGGAAGGATCTCCCCGAATCTCAATAAACCAGTGAACAGTGTGACTCGGCACCTCGCACTCTTCCTGCGAACAGAATGGGCTTCAGTCCAAGGAGGGAGGCTCAGAGGACTTCAAGTTTGTGAAAGGCATTGAAGCAGACAGTGAAAAGAGGTGTTTTATTGATCCATTGAAGGCTTAGCAGAATGAAGCAGGATATATTAAGTCTGAGATTAGTGAATGAGGACACTGATGGTTAAAAGTGTGGGTTCTGGAGTCAGGCTGCCAGGGCATCATATCCAACCACGTGCAAAAAAATTTCTTAGTTTCTACTCTCCAAGTCCTCATTTATGAAAATGAGAATGGATTACACCTGTAATCCCAGCACTTTGGGGGGGCCAAGGTGGACAGATCACAGGGTCAGGAGTTCAAGACCAGCCTGACAGGGTGAGACCCCGTCTCAACTAAAAATACAAAAATTAGCTGGGTGTGGTGGTGTGTGCCTGTAGTCCCAGCTAATCGGGAGGCTGAGGCAGGAGAATTGCTTGAACCTGGGAGAAAAGGGTTGCAGTGAGCCAAGATTGTGACGCTGCACTCCAACCTGGGTGACAGAGCAACACTCTGTCTCCAAAAAAAAAAAAAAAAAAAAGGATAACACTAATACATTCCTCCATAGGGTAGGTACAAAGACTAGATAAACTGTGCATTCAGGTGCCTAGGGTGGTCTTTGTGCCACGGTATATGTTGCGTGAATGTTAGCCTCTCTCCCTGCTGTTTAATGAGTTCCTTGACAGTAGTGGGCATGTATTGGGAGTCTGGAGCAAGTGCCTGAGCAGATGTGAGGGCGCTCCTCCCCAGGAACTAACGACAATAAAAGAATGATGACTGCTAGACAGTAATGGATGAGATGGCTACTGAGTGCTTCCACCCTTAAACAGCTTTGTTTAGAAACTCTCAGCATCTTGGAAAGAATTTACTATCAAAATGAAGAAACATTTTTGAATGGACAAGGGCAAAAACATTTGCCTGAGACTTTAAAATGTTTTTGTATCTTCTAGGAGAAGTGTTTTTCTGAAGCTCAACTTTTCTCTTTTACTTTGGCACTGATTTTTAAAGTGATTCTCAGATTTTTGTAAAAGAGCTGAGGGTTGGATGGGCCTTGTCATTCACTGACTATTAAGAACCAATTTCTGAACTTCCTCTAGAGCAAGGGCTGGTTAAATCTTAGACCAGTACTTGAAAAACATTCCACTGTGATTATCCACCTTGGACCAGTTGGACTTAATTTGAGTCTCTCTTCTTCCCACAGTGGAGTATTCTCTAAGAAAAGTGAAGATGCCTATGGAGTAGATAAGCCTGCAGTGTGGAAAATGAATAGTTGGCATCAGAAACAGCAGCAGGAGGCTGGGCATGGCGGCTCACGCCTGTAATCCCAGCACTTTGGGAGGCCAAGGTGGGCGGATCACTTGAGGTCAGGAGTTCGAGTCCAGCTTGGCTAACAGCAAAACCCTGTTTTTACTAAAAATACAAAAATGAGCGGGGCATGGTGGTGGATGCCTGTAATCCCAGCTACTCAGGAGGCTGAGGCAGTGAGAATCGCTTGAACCTGAAGGTGGAGGTTGCAGTGAGCCGACATCATACCGTTAAACTCCAGCCTGGGTGACAGAGCAACACTGTCACTCTGGGTGTGGCAATGGGTGCCTGTAATCTCAGTTACTCAGGAGGCTGGGGCAGAGAATTGCCTGAACTCAGGAGGTGGAGGTTGTAGTGAACTGAGATTAGGCCACTGTACTCCAGGCTGGGTGACAGCGAGACTCTGTCTCAAAAAAAAAAAAAAAAAAAAAAAAAAAAAAAAAAAACCCAGTGGC